>CAUYPK010106046.1:0-36189 GCA_963574355.1 Loris lydekkerianus
TCTGGTGTATGTGGCTGGCACCCTAGCCCCTGAGCTACAGCCAATAAAAGTATCTTTATTTGGGGGTGAATATTTTAAAAAACCCAAATACAAAAGCTAAATTCAAAACATTTCTGAGAAGTCCTGTACAATTTACTTGTAACTTTCTAATCTGTGATACATTTGCATAGGTATATATTATTCATAATATACACTTACATATTGCATGTGCAAGGTCCTGTAACAAACTTTCCTGCCAATTAACATCTTTCCTTGTAAATACTTACAAATCTATTTCATCCTTTTTGGGGTGGGGGGACAGTCTCATTATGTTGCCCTTGGTAGAGTTGCCATGGTGACATGGCTCACAGCAATCTCAAACTCTTGGGCTTAAGCAATTCTCTTGCCTCAGCCTCCCAAGTAGCTGGGACTGCAGGCGCCTGCCACAACACCCAGCTATTTTTTGGTTGCAGTTGTCATTGTTTAGCAGGCCTGGGCCAGGCTTCAACCCACCAGCCTAGGGTGCATGTGGCCAGCGCCCTACTCACTGAGCGAAAGGCTCTGAGTCTATTTCATCCTTTTAACAGCAACACAGAATTTCCTTGTATGCCAACATCATGCTTTAATGAAGTAACATCCATGAACACTTAATCAAATATAGGCAGTCCCCAGGTTACGAACAAAATAGGTTCTGCAAGTCTGTTCTTAAGTTAAATTTGTATAGAAGTTGTAACAGGTACATTTACCTATTGCCTATAATAGCTTCTATTTGTAAGTGTAAGTTGTACGTAAGTCAGATGTTTGTAACTCAGGGACTGCCTGTGGTGAAAACTCTCATAAATTGCATACTTTTTTGTTTTAAAGACAGGGACTAGCTTTGTTTCTTTGGTAAGGTACAGTCATCACAGTTCACTGCAACCTCAAACTCCTGAGCTCAAACAATCCTCTTGCATCAGACTCCCAAGTATTAGGACTACAAATGTGTGCCACCATGCCCAGCTAATTTTATTACTTTTTTTGTTTGTTTGTTTTGAGGCAGTCTAACTATGTCGCCCTTGGTAGAGTGCTGTAGTGTCACAGCTCGCAGCAACCTCTAACTCTTGGGATTAAGCAATTCTCTTGCCTCAGCTTCCCAAGTAGCTGGGACTACAGCTGCCTGCCACAACGCCCAACTATTTTTAGAGATAGAATCTTGCTCTTGCTCGGGTTGATCCCAAACCAGGGAGCTCAGACAATCCACTCACTTGGGCCTCTCAGAGTGTTAGGATTACAGGCATGAGCCACCTTGCCCAGCCCTACAATACGGTATTGTTAAGTATATGCACACTGTTGCACAGAAGATCCCTAGAACTTTTTCAACTTGCATGACTAAAACCTCTATCTACTCAACAACTCTCATTTCTTTTCCAACCTCCCTTAACCCCTAACCACCACCATTCTGCTTTCTACTTCCATGAGTCTGACTACTTTAGGCACCTCACATAAGTGAAATCATGCAGGTGTTTGTCCTTCTGTGACTGGCTTATTTCATTTAGCATAATGTCATCAAGGTTCATTCACATTGAAGCATAAACAAGATTTCCTTCTAAAGTCAGTAGCATTCCATTGTATGTACATACCACATTTTCTTTTTCCATTCATCTCTAGGTATCTACATTGTTTCTACCTCTTGGCTATTGTGAACATGGCAATGAACATGAAATTGAAAATATCAAGATCTTGATCTCAATTCTTCCAGATAAATACCATTTCATCCAGGCCAAACCTAAGGCTGCAGTCACCCTAGGAGAGGTGACAAGGTTATTCCCACAGAGGACTGCCCCAAACCATCTGCAGATGGAGCTGGCTGAGACTCCAAAGAAAAAGCTGGCACTCATTCCAAAGCATTTTTAAGAAAACAGGTTTAGTGCATCCTTCTGGGGTCAGCTGCCAGCTGGACCGGGTACATTCTCCCTGGGCATGCCCCAGTGAGTGGATAGGAATATGAAGGTTTAAGGCATTTGGGCAACAACCTGAGTAACTTTATTAGTGCCTGGCAATGTTAAGGCCCTGGCTTGGCTTCAAGCCTACAGAGGAAAACATGCGGATGGCTGGCATCACAGAGTAGTGATGGTACCTTGATTCTCATCAGGACATAAAAAGTCAGGGAAGTTGGGAGGCCCTGCATAACCATAAGGGATTGTTCAAAGGCAGTTCTAGTAATTCTTTTAGGAACCTCTATACTATTTTCCATAGCAGCTACATTTTATATTCCCATTACCAGTGCACTAGGGTTCAAATTTCCCCATACCCTAGACAACACTTGTTACTTTTTTCCCCTTGATAAAGTACATCATAAGACCTGTGTGGTGATGGCTTTTTTTTTTTTTTTTTTTTTTCCAACCATAACAGGGTATGTATTTTGCTACATCGAACATGTTCTTTTATTTCAAAACATTATTTTTCTTTTTTGGACACAGAGTCTTACTTTGTCACCCGAAGTAGTGTCATGGCATCACAGCTCATAGCAACCTCAAACTCTTGAGCTCAAGCGATTCTCTTGCCTCAGCCTCCAGAGTAGCTGGGACTACAGGTGCCTGCCAGAACCCCCAGCTATTTTTTAGAGACAAGGTCTCACTCTTGCTCAGGCTGGTCTGGAACCTATGAGCTCAGGCAACCCAGTTGTCTCTGCCTCTCAGAATGCTAGGAATACAGGCATGAGCCACGGCCCCAGCCAACATTTTGTTTCAATGTTTTATTTCAAAACATTAAGAGGGTACAAATGTTTTGTTACATAATACCTTGTATAATGCTTAAGTCAGGGTTATTATGTCATTGGAGTTTTGATTTACATCCCTACTAGCAACATTGAGCATCTTTCCATATACCTGTTGTTCACTTGTATGCTTTCTTTGGAGGAATGTTTGTTTACTCAAGTTATGTGCCCATTTTTTAATCAGGTTATATGTTTTTTGCTATTGATTTGCAGGAGTTAAACTATAGAGATAAACCCCGTATGGAATACAGCAGTCCCTCAACATCCATGCGGGACTGATTCCAGAAGCCCCAATATCAAAATATGAGAATGCTCAATCCCAGATATAAAATAGCACACTAATTTGCATATAACCTATGTACAACCTTCCCATATACTTTAATCTCTATATTATTTATACCCAACACATTTTAAGTGCTTGACTGCAATAACTATTTACCTCTATGTAAATAGTTCTACGGATAGGTTTGGTTTTGTTTTGGAGACATAGAATCTTGTCACCCTCAATAGAGTGCCACAGCATCATTGTAGCTCACAGCAAACTCAGATTCTTGGGCTCAAGTGATCCTCTTACCTCACTAGTAGCTGGGACTATAGGTGCCTGCCACTATACCCGGCTAATTTTTCTATTTTTTTTTAGCATAGCCAGGATTTTGCCCTTGCTGAGGCTGGTCTTGAACTCCTGAGCTCAAGCAAGCCACCTGCCTCAGCCTCCCAGAGTGGTAGGATTACAGGCGCATGTCTAGCCCACATGTTATAGTTTTTTAACTGGCTTTTTATCGTATTGTATTTGGGGGATTTGCCCAAATATTTTTGATCCACACATGGTTAAATTCTTAAATGAGGAATCCTTATATATCAAGGGCCAACTGTACATGGTTTGAAATTATTTTTCTCCATTCCACAAGTCGCCTTTTCACTCTGTTGTCTTCTTTGTGTGCAACCTTTTAGTTTAATGTAATCCCACTCAGCTATTTTTGCTTTGGTTGCCTGTTTCCAAGAGATCACCACCAAGACTATCGTTATGAAGCTTTTCCTGTATATTTTTTGCTAGGAATTTTATAGTTTCAATTTTTTTTTTTTTTTCGAGACAGCCTCAAGCTGTTGCCCTGGGTAGAGTGCTGTGGCATCACAGCTTGCAGCAACCTCCAACTCCTGGGCTCAACCTAGTCTTCTGCCTCTGCCTACCCAAGTATCTGGGACTACAGGCGCCTGCCACAACACCCAGCTATTTTTTGGTTGCAGCCATCATTGTTGTTTAGCAGGCCCAGGCTGGATTCAAACCCGTCAGCTCAGGTGTATGTGGCTGGCGCCTTAGCCACTTGAGCAACAGGCGCTGAGCCTACAGTTTAAATTTTTATGTTTAAATCTTCAATACATTTTAAGTTGACTTCTTTGTATGGCATTAAGACAATGGTCTTATTTCATTCTTCTGCATGTGGATAGCCAGTCTTCCCACCACCGTTTGAAGATACTTTATTTTTTTCACTATTTTCCCTTTTTTTCACTATTTTATGATTTTCTACTTTTCCTTTATAATTCTCTGCTTTTGTGTGTTGGTAAAGCCTTCTCCATCACAAAGTCATGGAAGCATTTTTATATTTTCTTTAGTACTTTATGGTTTCATTGTTTTACACGTAAGTTTGTCCCCCACTTTCCCCTTCCCAGAAAAAAAGGACGTTTAATCATCCCACATTAATTTTTTAAAAACCTAACTCTCCCCTTGTTTCTACAATAAATTTCTTTTTGGCTACAAATAACAAAACATACAACCAAAAGCTACCTATACAAAGTAAGTAATTTAATATCTCAAATAACAAAAAGTCCAAAGATAAAGCAGTTGCAGAGGTTAATTTGGAAGCACAGTTCAGATGCTGTCTCTCTGCATCCTGCAGTCCTCAGTGTGATGCTTTCATCCCATGCTTGTCCTTTCAAGGTCATCAAAAGCTGCTTGCTGCAGATGAGCTCCAAACATCATCATCACCTATCTTCACTTAGAAGCAGAAACGGGAAGAGGGAAAATACCTATCTCGTATCCATTTGTAAGAACAACAAAAATGCCCTGGCGCAGTGGCTCATACCTATAATCTTAGCACTCTGAAAGGCTGAGGTGGGTAGATTTCTTGAACTCAGGAGTTCAAGACCATCCTGAGCAAGAGCATGACCCCATCTCTAAAAACAGGCAGGCATTGTGGAGAGCACTTGTAGCCCCAGCTGCTCAGGAGACTAAGGCAAGAGGATCAATAAAGCTGGGAACCCGTAGCTCAGGGTTAGGCCACCAGCCACATGCACCAGGGTTGATGGGTTCGAATCTGGCCCAGGCCTGCTAAGCAAACAAACAAAAACAGCCGGCCTTGTGGCAGGCACCTATAGTCCCAGCTACTAGGGAGGCTGAGGCAAGGGAATTGCTTGAGCCTAAGAGTTTGAGATTGCTGGGAGCTATGATGCCATAGCACACTACCGAGGGCAAAACTGTGAATTTCTCAAAAAAAAAAAAAAAAAAAAAAAAAAAAATTCCAAAAGTTCTCCATACTCCCTGTTTGTCTCATTAGCCAGAAACCAGGATTTCACCTTCTGGGACAAGGGAAACACTCTATTCAATAGCACAAAGCAGCCATACACAGTTAAGACTAAAACAATTAATAGTTAGCAAGGAAGGGAGAGAAAAATGGCTGATGGTCAAGCAAATGAGATTGTCTAACCCACACTCAATTCCTATGTACTGTACCTATTTTGTTTATCTTGAAGATTTCTATTTTGCTCTATTTCTGTGTCATTAGCTATTTCTGGGTCATTATGACTCTTTTAATTGATATGCTTTTCATTAAATTTTTATATTTGGTAGATTCTTTCCTAAATATTTGAAAAAAAAAAAAATTAAAATACCTGAGAATTAGGATTACAATCATGCATCAATTAATGAAGGGGCTATGTTCTGAGAAATGAGTCATTGGGCAATTTTGTCATTGTGTGAACACCATCCAGGGTACTTCAACCTAGATGGTTCAGCTTACTACATACCTAGGCTATATGTCACATAGCTAGGATATTTTGTCATTGTGCAAACATCATCAAGGGTACTTCAACCTAGATGGTTCACCTTACTACATACCTAGGCTACATACCTAGCTATATATTGCTTCTAAGCTATAAACCTATACAGCATGTTACTGGACTGAATGCTGTAGGCAACTATAATGCAGTGTTAAGTATTTGTGTATCTAACTATAACTAAATATTGAAAAGGTACAGTAAAAATCTGATATTATAATCTTATGGGACCACCATCATATATGTAGTCCACTGCTGACTGAAACGCTGTTATGTGGCACATGACTGTACCGTAATAAATTAATCTGAGTTAAACAGATGTTTTTGTAATACCGCACCTTTCCATGAAGGAAAATGGTATGCGTCTAACCTAACTGTGTTTTCCTTTATGTCCGAAAGTCAATTTTTATAGTTTTTACTTTAGTTTTTAATTATAATTTTTGGTTTATTTTATTATAAGAAATCAATTGCCTTTTTTCTTTCTTTATTTTTTTTTTCTTTAAGAGACAGAGTCTCACTTTGTAGCCCTCAGTAGAGTGCCATGGCGTCACAGCTCACAGCAACCTCCAGCTCTTGGGCTTAGGTGATTCTCTTGCCTCAGCCTCCCAAATCTCTGGGACTACAGGTACCCACAACAAAGCCTATTTTTTGTTGCAGTTTGGCCAGAGCTGGGTTTGAACCCACCACCCTCGCTGTATGGGGCCAGCACCCTACCCACTGAGCCACAGACACCACCCCAGAAGTCAATTTTCTTAATCTGCCATTTTTATGGCAGAGAACCCATTAAAACATCTTTTTTTGATGTGTCAATTACCCCCTTCTGCAGAAGTTGCTTATCAAAGAAATATATCTAAAATAATAATAATGGGGCAGTGCCTATGGGTCAGTGAGTAGGGCACTGGCCCCATATACCGAAAGTGGCGGGTTCGAACCAGGCCCCAGCCAAACTGCAAAAAAAAAATAGCTGGTGTTGTGGTGGGTGCCTGTAGTACCACCTACTCGGGAGGCTGAGGCAAGAGAATCGCCTAAGCCCAAAAGCTGGAGGTTGCTGTGAGCTGTGATGTCACAGCCCTCTAGCGAGGGTGACAAAATGAAACTCTTGTCTCCTAAAAAAAAAGAATAATAATGAATTGGGAAAGGAAGTATCATTTCAATAAAGTGGTGATATTCCAATACCCAAAGTTCTAACAAAAGCTGAATTGGAGATACCTGCTCATGCCAGATAATTTAAGTATTAGTAAGATAAAGTGGAAGAGGTGGTAAGACAGAGATTCATGGGTCATGATGAAAGTTTTGAGACAAACTGTGTTATGGTCCATTACTTCACTCCCCAGAAACACAGACAACATTGTTTATGATTCAACTTACTTGGCTGATCAGTGTTGCAGGGAGGGCTTCGTTTGTTTCTGTTCACTAGGATTTTATGGTTCTTGAGCTTCGTGTATCTCCGTACTTTTGTAATGAGCCACATACTAAGATAAATACTGATCTCAAACCACTGAGAAAGTAACAGTCTGATGAATGTAGATGTGACTAATCCAATTATTTACCCCTCTACCCTTGTGAAAGAGTTAAGTAAGAGAATAAAGATAAAGATATTAGAACTTGCACGAGAACTTGCACACATGGAGACAGAAGTTGAAAATGAAGACCATAATAGCAATAAGCATAAAAATTCCTTCCCAACATATCTACTATTCTTTGGCTTTGAAGTCACTAAATCCACATTTAAACTAATCTGTATTTCATTTTAATTACATTAATGTAGTTCTAAGGACTCAAATCTATTAAAGTTAAATTAAGTTTTCAAGCTATTTAGGCAATCATATATGTATTTACACATGTATACGCATATGTATATATGAAATCTTTAAACAGGTATAACATTCTCAATAGAAATAAATTATAAGCAATAAAATAAAAATTAAGCTTAACTTACTGCATTGTTTGCTTTTTTAAATAACTAAAACAAATTCAAACTTTATCAAAATTTGTTCATTCTTAACACGAAGGATTCTGTCGGTGCATATTTTTCTTCCTCATGGTAATTCAGCAAACCCTGAGCTTTGCTTCTCCATCTGTGGTTAAATACATAGCACTATAGGCTAATAAAAATGTTTAAAATAAAGGTCTTACATGTTGGTGTCTGGTTATTTGAAATCAATATGAATTCTGTGTTCCACCTCATTTTAAATAGTTTCTATAAAGTGTTTATCATGGTACAATGTTCCTTTATCTGCTTTGAGTTGGTCTGAGTTGAATAGATAAAATACACCCTTACTCGCATACAAATGTCCAACGTTGTAATTAAATCATTGTTACTTGAAATACTTTATACATGAATAATTTCTCTTTTTACACTGTTGAAGCCTTGCATTTCAGTATGTTCTACAGCTTCTGTATCATCACCTGAAATTTGCCTACGAAGAAAAAATAAACATCATTCTTTGATTTTGGACACAGGAAAAGAAGTCTAGACATCACTTTTCTGTCCTATTTAGGAAATAGCTGTAATCAAAAAACTCACTATGTCAAACAACCTTTCATACTCTACACAATATTCAAGAAAGTCAATTCCATTTTTTTTTTGTGTCTGAGTCTTACTTCATTGCCCTCAGTAGAGTACCATAGCATCACAGCTCACAGCAACCTCTAACTCTTGGGTTTAAGCGATCCTCTTGCCTCAGCCTCCTGAGTAGCTGGAACTACAAGCGCCTGCCACAACGCCCAGCTACTTTTTGTTGTAGTTGTCATTGTTTAGCAGGCCCGGACTAGGCTCGAACCCGCCTGCCTTGGTGTATGTGGCCGGCACCTTAACCACTGAGCAACGGGCACTGCCCAGTCAATTCCATTTTTAAGGGATGACTTTTAGTTTGGTCAGCAGGTGCCTCTGTCTCTCTTTGTGATTCCCACCCTCTGGGTACAGTACTTGATTACCAATATCACTGTGGACGAAAAGGAAATACAATGGAGCTTAAGTCAATCTCTTTCTGGATTGATAGCTCTGGTGAAAAGATCTTTTGGAAGGGAGTTTAGTGTGTTAAAAGAGCAGTTGGCTTTACTTAGCTATATATAACAGAAATAATCTAAACAGTTTTTTAAAAAATAACATTTCAATGCTCTACGGAGATTCGTTATTTTAAAAGAACACTGTAGAAAACTTCCTTTTAAAACTTCAGAATCATCCCTTAAATTGTCTTATACATTTGGATTGCTTTCCTTTCTGTGTTCCACCTCAATCAGGTAATATGCTGACATCAAGGGAGGCAAGTCTCATATATGCTTGTGAAAACCCAATCATCATGGGTAAGAATTACAAAAGGACCAAATTTGGATTTAGCAGATTTTCCTAAACCATTTTCCATTATTAAATCAAAAATTATTGCATAGGAATACAGTATGCTGCCTATACATACTACATCAAATTTTAAACTGACAAAAGTAAAATGAAACAGTTTCAACATTTTTAATTTCCTTCAAGTTAAAAAAACAACAACAAATGGGAAAAATTACTAAAAACATTTGTAAGAAATGTGAATTCAACTTACAAGCAGGCATTGAAGATACTTCAGCTGTTACAATACTTTTTATCCCCAAGTTTGATAAGCCACCTCTGATTAAGCCACATGTAAATGCTAAATACTAAAAGGGAAAAAATTGTAAAATATAGTAAGAATTCACTAAAATATACAGATATTGAAAAATAAGACATTTAGTTAAGCCATGCTATTAATAAGTCACTGCTTATTAAAAGTCATGGAGTTTGGAGCCTGTACCACAGTGGTTACAGCACCAGCCACCGAGGATGGCAGGTTCAAACCTGGCCCAGGCCAGCCAAACAACAGCTGCAACAAAAAATAGCCTGGCATTGTGGTAGGCACCGTGGCGGTTGCCTATGGTCCCAAGTACTTGGGAGGCTGAGGCAAGAGAATCACTTGAGCCCAGGAGTTTGAGGTTGCTGTGAGCTGTTATGCCAAGAGAATCGCTTGAGCCTAGGAGTTTGAGTTTGCTGTGAGCCGTAATGCCAAGACTCTACCGAGGGCAACATAGTTAAGACTCTGCCTCAAAAAAAAAAAAAAAAATTTAATTAATTAAATTTAAAAAAAAAAAAAGGTATGAAAGAACTATTCAAATTAATGAAAAATATATTTGGTAGGCTGGATGCAGTGGCTCAGCCTATAATCCTAGCACCCTGGGAGGCCAAAGCAGGTAACTGCCTGAGCTCACAGTTGGAGACCAGCCTGAGCCAGAGCAAGACCTCATCTCTATAAATAGCCGGGCTTCGTTTTCGGCACCTGAAGTCCCAGCTACTCAGGAGACTGAGGCAAGAGAAATGCTTCAGCCCAAGAGTTTGAGGTTGCTGTCAGCTGTGATGCCACCACACTCTACTAAGGGCTACAAAATGACTCTTGTCTCAAAAAAAGAAAGAAAGAAATGAAAAATGTATTTGTTGAAAGATTTTCAGCTCCTTGGCAACTAAAGTATAGACAATATAAGTCTTAATCTCAGTCAATTTAATTCTTTTTGTCATGAGATCATCAAGATGTGTCTAATAGCTCAGCCAATTTAAGTATTTCGGTCCAGGACTCTGAATGTAGAGTGAATAACAAAAAGAAACTGGAAACAGATTAGAATTAGTTCTGGATCCAACATGCTGCCCATAGGATTCTAACTAGACTCTCCCTATGGAGTGACTGTGACTCTCTTACTGGCTGCTTTAACATTCCCTGCTTCTTGCCTGTTTTCTGAGCCTATCAATTCTGTAAACTAACCAGCAATATTCCATTCAACCAGAATTGATTTCTACTATCTTTCTACTATCTCCAACAAAGAAGCTCGACTTATTCAAGACTTATATCCTGCCACAACAAAGAATTATAATCCAGTTCAAATATCAATAGTATAGATGTTGAGAAACCCTGTCATATAAAAACAAAGAAAGAGAATAGAATTGCACCACAGCAGCGAAAGTAATGATAAAAATCAGGATTTAAGGCTGGGCACAGTGGTTCACACCTGTAATGCTAGCACTGTGGGAGGACAAGACAGGTAGATTGACTGAGCTCAGAAGTTCAAGACAGCCTGAGGAAGAGCAAGATCCCGTCTCTACTAAAAATAGAAAAAGTAGCTGAGTGTTGTGGCAGATGCCAATGGTCCCAGCTATTTGAGAGAGTAAGGCAAGAGGATCACTTAAGCCTAGGAGTTTGATTTGAAGTTGCTGTGAGCTAGACTGAAGCCACATCCTCAACCCAGGGCAACAGAGTGAGACTCTGTCTCTAAACAAATAAATAAATAACAAATAATACAAGGAATTTTTTATTATCCAAATTTCTGTATTGTATGATGTTTAATAACACTACATATCTATAAATATAAAATATTTTTATTTTAAAATTAATGTATATAAGTGGGTAGCAAGAAGTAGTAATAATTACATTTGAATTATGAAAGTTCAAGCTACAAGAGACCTTAGAGCAGTGGTTCTCAACCTGTGGGTCGCAACCCCTTCGGACTGTACTAAAGGTTCGCAGCATTAGGAAGGTTGACAACCACTGCCTTAGAGAGTATCTCAGGAGTTCTTTTTTTGTTGTTGTTGAGACAGAGTCTTATTATGTCGCCCTCACTAGAGTGCTGGGGCATCACAGCTCACAGCAACCTCAAACTCTTGGGCTTAAGTGATTCTCTTGCCTGAGCCTCCCAAATAGCTGGGACTACAGGTGCCTGCCACAATGCCTGGCAATTTTTGTTGTAGTTGTCATTGTTGTTTTTAGCAGGTCCGGGCCAGGTTTAAACCTGCCAGCCCCGGCATATGTGGCCAGTGCCCTAACCACTGAGCTACAGGTGCTAAGCCATCTCCAGAGTTCTTAATCTGGGAATCTGTGACCCCCATGAAAATAAAAACCAGGAATATGTGCATATTTAAGGGAAAAGGTGTTCCAATTCTCAAAGGTGTCTATAACCTCAAAATGTTAAAAATCAGGGTTAGGTACAGGCTCATTCCTGCAACTCCAGGTGGGAAGATCACTTGAAGCCTGGAGCTTGAGACCAGTAACAAGACAATCTTATAACTCAGGTATGATTATGCCCTTTTTATTAATGAAGAAACTAAGGTCCAAAGAGGTTCCATAACTTACTATCACACACAAATCTATAAATTATAGAGTTTCACTTAAAATCTCGGCTTCACCGGTCCCACTATAGGGTTCCACTATACCTGTACTGCCTTCCTCTCAGGTACTTTAGGTCTGGGCTAACTTTTACAGATAAACAGCAGCTTATACTTGCCCATATAATTTATGTATTATTTTGTCCAGATATTTTAATAAACACAGACATACTTAACACGAAACATGTATTCTGCCAGGCACAGAGGCTCATGTTTATAATCCTAGCACTCTGGAAAGCCGAGGCGAGTGGATTACTTGAGCTCATGAGCTCCAGACCAGCCTGAGCAAGAGTGAGACCTTGTCTCTACTAAAAATAAAAAACTGAGGCAAGGGGATCACTTGAGCTCAAGAGTTTGAGGTTGTTATGAGCTATGATGCCACAGCACTCTACCAAGGGTAACAAAGAAAGACTGTCTCAAAAACAAAACAAATTGTATTCCTGGAAACCGATATTAATTATATATATATTTTTTTCTTTTCTTTTTTTTTTTTTTTTTTTTTTTATTGAGACGAAGTCTCACTATGTCACCCTGGGTAGAGTGCCGTGGAGTCACAGCTCACCTCAAACTCTTAGGCTTAAGTGATTCTCTTGCCTCCCAAGTAGCTGGGACTGCAGGAGCCTGCCACAACACCTGGCTAGTCTTCTGCTCCAGTTGTCATTGTTGTTTAGCTGGCCCGGGCTGGGTTTGAACCTGCCAGCTTGGGTGTATGTGGCCAGCACCGTAACCACTGTGCTACAGCCGCCAAGCCATTAAAAATATTTTTATTTGGTAAACAAAATTAGAAATAAAACTCTGAAATGAGTAATTTTGTATAGTTAATGTCAGTTTTGGAGTACTGGCATATCTATCTTAATTCTAGATCTACCATAAATCTACAGTTCACTGGATTTAGCTGTAGTGTTTTTTTGTTTGTTTTTTTAAAATTTTCTTTTCTGGAAACAGAGACTCAAGCTGTGGCCCTGGGTAGAGTGCCACAGTGTCTAGCTCACAGCAACCTCCAACTCTTAGGCTCAAGAGATCCTCTTGCCTCAGTTTTTCTATTTTTAATAGAGACGGTGTCTTGCTTTTGCTTAGGCTGGTCTCAAACCCCTGAACTCAAGCAATCCACCTGCCTCGGCTTCCCAGAGTGCTAGGATTATAGGTGTTTGCCAAGTCGCCTAGCCTAGTTCTAGTGTTTAATTGATCACTAGAAGCTTACTAAGTTTACAGTTTAGAGTAAGTTATTGTAACATGAACATCTGCCCCTATTTCACAGACAACTTTTTAAACAAAAAAAGCACAACTTTAAAACATTTTTTTTGTTGCTGTCGTCCTTGGTAGAGTGCCACAGCGTCACAGCTTACAGCAGCTTTTTCTTCTTTTTTTTGGAGACAGAGTCTCAAGCTGTCATTCCTGGTAGAGTGCTGTGGCACCACAGTTCACGGCAACCTGAAACTCTCGGGCTTAAGCGATTCTCTTGCCTCAGTCTCCCAGGTAGTTGGGACTACAGACACCCATCATAACACCTAGCTATTTTTTTGTTGTTGCAGTTGTCACTGTTTTAGCTGGCCCAGGACAGGTTTAAACCCGCCAGCCTCGGTATACGTGGCTAGCGCCCTACCCAATGAGCTACAGGTGCCACCTAAAACATATTTTTAATTCAAGAGTCTGTGTTGATTGGCATTGTACTTTCCCCCCATACTTCTATTCTTTTTTCTTTTTTTTTTTTTGAAACAGAGTCCCAAGCTATTGCCCTGGGTAGAGTACCGTGGCATCACAGCTTACAGCAACCTCCAACTCCTTGGCTTACGCAATTCTCTTGCTTCAGCCTCCCAAGTGGCTGGGACTATAGGCCACAATGCCCAGCTATTTTTTTGGTTGTAGTTGTCATTGTTGTTTAGCAGCCCGGGGCTGGATTCAAACCTGCCAGCTCTGGTGTATGTGGCTGGCACTTTAGCTGCTTGAGCTATAGGCACAGAGCCTGTAGTTCTATTCTTAACAGGAAATCCCAACCTTCTATTCCATTAAATACCTTAGATGCATGTTCTAAATACTGTTTTCCTGCAGACATCTGAGTAAGCAGACGAAATTTATTGTCTTGAAGTACATAGATGCCCTGTTTCAAAAACAGAAAAAACATCAAAAGGCAGTGTAGTTTATAGATCTTAAGATTACCTTATTGATACAAAACAATTTGAAAGTTATTAAAATTCACCTTTCCACTGGTCAAATTTTCTTTAAAAGGAAGTTTGAAGTGTTCAAGCTTTAGAGTTGTAAGTTCAGTACCTCATAACATTAATATTTATTCAATTTTTTTTTAAGAGATATAGTTTCACAATGTCACCCTGACTGAAAGCTCACTATACCCTCCCACACCAGAACTTAGGAAATCTTCTCACTTTAGCCTCCCATGTAGGTAGGATACAGGTGCATGCCACCATGGCTGGCTAATTTTTTTTTTTTTTTTTTCCATATAGACGAAGATTTACTGTGTTGCCCAGGATGGTCTGAAAACTCCTGGCCTGAAGCAGTCTTCCCACTTTGGCTTCCCAAAATGCTGGAATTAGAGACCTGAAGAGCCATGGCACCCAGCCATTAACTGGTTTTTACAATGAAAATACGAAGATATATAAAACACAGTCTCTATCCTTAAAATACAGTCTATGGCAAAGAAATCGTTAATACATGCTCATGTAAAATTAGATGTTATACATAATTAAATCATGCCCACAAAATCAATAATCAGAGTTACTTTTTCCAATTAGCATTTCAAGTAATTCCAAGCTTAAGTTGGTATTGTTATATGAGAAAATTAATTCTATTGGTAGTGTCAGAAATATTATTTTAATTTATTTAAACAAAATACCTGGGCAGGAAAGGTAGCTCATGCCTATAGCTAATATTTTGGAAGGCCAAGGTGGGAGGACTGCTTGAGTTCAGGAATTCAACACTAATTTGAGCAATATAGACAGACCCTGCCGCCATAAAGAAATAGAAAAACAAGCAGGATATGGTGGTACACAGCTGCAATCCAGCTAACTGGGAAGCTGAGGCAGGAGACTGCTTGAGCTCAGGAGTTTGAGCGTACAGTGAGCTATGATGATGCCATTCCACTCTAGTCCAGGCAACAGAGCAAGACCATTTCCCCTATACCCCCCCCACCAAAATGCCACATCCACTGTATTTCCTTGAGGTTTATAAAATAAAATCAATCTATTTAAATACATAGTTTTCTACTCAATCTACTAATTTTGCAATAAAATATTTTCAGAATAGAAAATATGGGCTCAGCGCCTGTGCTCAGTGGTTAGGGCGCTGGCTACATACACCAGGGCTGGCAGGTTCGAACCTGGCCTGGGCCTGCTAAACAATGACAACTACAATAAAAAAGAGCTGTGCGTTATGATGGGAGCCTATAGTCCCAGCTTCGTGGGAGGCTGAGGCAAGAGAATCGCTTAAGCCCAAGAGAGTTTGAAGATGCTGTGAGCCAGGGCACTCTATGGAAAGAGACAAAATGAGACGCTGTCTCAAAAAAAAAAAAAAAAGATTAGAAAATATGATGTCAATAATCAATAATGCTGAAGCCAGTGCCTGTGGCTCAAAGGGGTAGGTCGCCAGCCCCATATGCTGGAGGTGGCAGGTTCAAACCCAGCCCCAGCCAAAAACTGCAAAAATAAATAAATAAATAATAATAATAATGCTGGCTGGATGTGGTGGCTCAAGCCTGTAATCCTAGCACTCTGGGAGGCCGAAGCAGGTGGATTGCTTGAGCTCATGAGTTCCAGACCAGCCTAAGCAAAAGCAAGACCCCATCTCTATTAAAAATAGAAAAACTGGGGCAGCGCCTATGGCTCTAAGGCGTAGGGTGCCGGTCCCATATGCCAGAGGTATTGGAGGTTGCTGTGAGCTCTGACACCACAGCACTCTACCCAGGGCAACGGCTTGAGACTCTGTCTCAAAAAAAAAAAAAAAAGCAAAGGCTCGGTGCCCATAGCACAGCGGTTACAGCAGCACCACATACACGGAGGCTGATGGGTTCAAAACTGGCCCAGGCCTGCTAAACAACAACAACTGCCCCCCAAAATAGCCAGGCATTGTGGCGGGTGCCTGTAGTCCCAGCTAGTAGGGAGGCTGAGGCAAGAGAATCGCTTAACCCCTGGAGTTGGAGGTTGCTGTGAGCTGTAACACCATGGCACCCTAATAAAGGTGACACAATGAGACTGTCTCAAAAAAAAAAAATAAAAATAAAAATAAAAAAATCAATAATGCAAGAGTTACCCATAAAATATGCTCTATAAATTAGACCTCAGCAATTACTCTAAAGACATAAATAATTTGTTGTTCCACATATTAACACCATAAATAATAACAACTAAAGAATCAAATTTTGAATCCTATATCATTCTAACATTTACTACTTTTTAAAATTTAATATAACTCATATAATTGGGAAAAAGAACAGCTATGAGTAAAGTCCCCTTGTCTTTATTCACTTTATCCTAATAGAGAAAAAACCTAATGACTTATTAATAACATAAATAAAACATTCCAAAGTTGATCAGAAATTATTTTAAATTTAAATGGTAAATCACTAAAATAGAACCTTCATAATTTAAGGGACTTAAAAAAATAGGCCTTAATTTATCTAAATACCTGATGATTTGTCCTTAGATTATCGATTTGTTTCTTGAATACTGTAGTCCAAAAATCTTTACAAATGAACTTCATGATATCTAACTCATCTTTGAATCTTGCCGTATCTTTTGTAAACCTAAAAAGATCAACTAGAAGTGACATAGTAGTTTTCCTCCGAAGAAAGCAAGAAAGGCAAATTATTAACTAATTTCCAAATTCCAGAACAGCACTGAATTTTACTGACAGTCATAAAGTGATAGGCACCAAGCAAAGTAGATTCCACTTTGTTATATAATTACGGGTCCTAAAATTAGTCTAATAGTAATCAGTCCAACAATATAGCCAAACTTTCAGGTACAATTCATTCTAGCACATTAAAAAACAAAGAGAGCCGAGCATGATCATTATATTGTTATATAATATACAATCGGAGTTGAACTACATAGATATTA
The DNA here is from genome assembly GCA_963574355.1 of Loris lydekkerianus. NCBI lineage: Eukaryota > Metazoa > Chordata > Mammalia > Primates > Lorisidae > Loris > Loris lydekkerianus. The sequence continues at coordinate 17,021 of CAUYPK010106046.1, forward strand.
AAAGAATTCATCTTTTGTAAGCTATAGCTCTGCTAAAAAAAATCTGGTTCTATAAATTGAAAGATACACACATAAACATAGACCCTCAGGCATTTCCATCCCTTTGCACTTAAACAAATTTCTATTCAAGTAAAAGAACCTATCAGACCTTAAATAGGAAATGCAAAAAAGTTTCAGATAGTTTTTTCAATATGCCAACATTTTTAGGAAAAAATATCTAAAATATGTATTTTCTTCAAATATTAAAACATAAAATTTGAATAATTGAGTTAAAATAGCATTAGACCTAAAAAGAATTTTTATTTTTTATTTTATTTTTTGCAGTTTTGGCCGGTGCAGGGCTTGAACCCACCCCCGTTATATGGGGCCGGCGCCCTACTCCTTGAGCCACAGGCGCTGCCCCTTAAAAAGAATTTTAATCTGTGAATTAAAGCAAAGAATTAAAATTTGGATCTCAAGTTTTATGCAATTTTTTCAAATGGATTATCTTTGTTCATAACCTACCTGGAAGAAAATTTTCAAATCCGTACTGCTCACCTTTCTATCAATCCTTGTCCCACTCGAAACCCCATGTTTTCCAGCTTAGTAATACATCGTCCATTTTCCTGTTTAAATAAAATAATAGTTTTTGAATACTTTCAGAACACTAGGATGTTAGTATTCAAAAGTAGTTTTAAAATACTGGCTAAAAATATCAATAGATATTAAAGTTTTCACTGCAACATTTTAAGAAAAAGTGAATTATAAGATATCCTTGAATTTTCTTAGTATTAATCATTTTCTATACAGCAATGTTGCTTATTATTACACCAAAGCCCCTTTGGAATTACTCTTCATCTCCTCTTTTTCCCTATTTTCAACTATTTTTCTCTCTTATAAGGTCTGACAATTAAATTCACAAATTTGCCACCATGGGCTTACGTTCGCAGCATTGTACAATCAACTCGGTAAGGTTTCATAACTTTGGAATATCAATCAATGTCTCACAGTTGTATTCATGGGGACATGTGGTGTCTTGCTGAGTGGCATTCATTAATCTTGTTGCGTGTTTCTGTGTGCTGTTTCAAGAATGTCAGAGCTTAAATTAGAGCAACAAACATTCCTAAGCTTCTTGTTAAACTTGGCAAGAGTGGAAGTGAAATCAGGGACATGTTAGTCCAAGTTTATGTTCGGATAATGCCATGAAAAAGGAAGCAGTATACAAATGGATGAAATGTTGTCTCGGGGGAAAAAAAATGTCACTGATAAAGAGAGGTCAGGGCAGCCAGTAAATGAGCAGAACCGCCAAAAATATTGCAATCAAACTGTGCATCAAAATCATCGGCTGACTGCAAGAAGCGTAGCAGATCAAGTAAACATCAATAGAGAAATAGGAAACTCTTAACCGAAAATCTTGGCCAACACCTCCTGGCTCTTGCGTCACAACAATGCACCAGCTCACAGGGGACTGTTTTTGAGGGAGTTTTTAGCCAGTAAACAAATAACTATATTAGAACACATTCCCTACTCACTGATCTGGCCCCCAAAGCTTTTTTCTTTACTCCAATGACTTTTTTCTTTACCTAAATAAAGGAAGACATTTTGATGACATTCAGGACATTAAAGGTAATACAACAAGAACTTTGATGGCCATTCTAGAAAGAGTTAAAAATTGCTTTAAAGGGTGAACTGGGCACAGGTGTCAGTGGATAGTGTCCCAAGGGGAGTATTTTGAAGGTGCCTGTAGTGATATTCAGCAATGAGGTATGTAGCACTTTTTCTCTTATTTTTTTTTTTTTTGAGACAGAGGATCACTTTGTCACCTTAGGTAGAGTGCTTTGGCATCATAGCTCACAGCAACCTCAAACTCTTGGCTTAAGTGATCCTCTTGTCTCAGCCTCCTGAGTAGCTAGAACTACAGGAGACCACAATGGCAGGCTATTTTTAGAGACAGGGTCTCACCCTTGCTCAGAATGGTCTCCAACTCTTGATCTCAAGTTATCCATCCACCTCAGTCTCTCATAGTGCTAGGATTACAGCCTGAGCTACCATGCCCAGCGTAGCACTTTTTTTTTTCTTCCAGTTTTTGGCGGGGGCTGGGTTTGAACACTCCACCTCTGACATATGGGGCTGGCATCCTGCTCTGTTGAGCCACAGGCGCTGCCCCCAGCATAGCACTTTTTCTATGATGACTTCATTATCTTAACTGTCAGACCTCATAGGTTATAAACTCTGGTATCACCTTTGACTTATTTCTCCTCAGTCATTCCATTCGTGCCGTCACTAAGTTCTATTGTTCCTTGCTTCAAAATGTATCTTAAGAGTCATCCAGGTTTCCCTGATCTTTGTGTGTCTTAGTTGATGACCATCTGACACCTGGAATCATGTGATTGCTTTGCTCTTCCTTTGACAAGCTCATCTAATTTTTTTTTTTTTTTTTTTGAAAGAGGATCTCTCTCTGTCCCCCAGGCTAGAGTGCAGTGGCATGATCACAGCTCACAGAAACCTCAAGTTCTTCAGTACGAGTGATTCTCCTGGCTCACCCTCCCAAGTAGTGTGCCCAACTGTGCTTAGCTAATTTTTTTATTCTTTGTAGAGACAGGGTCTTACTATAATACCCAAGCTGGTCTCAAACTCCTGGCCTCAAGGAATCCTCCCCCGCTCAACATCCCAAAGTGCTAGGGTTACAGTGAGCCAGGGCACCCATTCTAATCTTAAGGCTTTAAATACTACCTCTATGTTGAACACTTCCAAACCCTATACATGACCTATGGATTGCTCTATATAACACAGATCCCATCCTTCTCCAGCTTCAATCTTCTACTCTTTTTTGGACTCACTCTGTTCCAGCTGCACTGGTTTCTTTTTGTCCCCTAAACAATGCCAGGCATGCTCCAATCTTGGGGCTTGTGCATCAGCAGCTCTTCCTTCAAATATTCACATGACCAGCTCGGGTATTTCAAGTCTGCTCTTGTGTCATCTCTATAAAGCCCATTTTACCAACTTCTTAAAAAGTGTGTCATCCCCTTCAGCAACCTTCTATCCTAGTAATTCTAAAAGTGCTGTCTCCAGACCAGCAAAATCAGCATCATATGGAAATTTGCTGGAAATTCTTTAGTTCCACTCACAATTTACTCATCAGAAATTCTGGGTGTGTGACCAACAATCTATTTTAACAAGCCTCTTAAAAGAGATTCTGATGCTCTATCCCTCTTTCATGCTTAATTTGTCTCCACAGAACTTCTTTCCCCATTTAACTATATATTTTACTATTTTCTTTCTTTCTTTCTTTTTTTTCAGATAGGGTCTCTGTCACCCTGGCTAGAGTGCAGTGGAGTCATCATAGTTCATTGCAACCTCTAACTCCTAGATTCAAGCAATCCTCCTGACTCAGCCTTCCAAGTAGCTGGGAATACAGGCACGCACCACCACACCACCATGCTCAGCTAATTTTTTCTATCATCGGTAGAGATGGGTCTCATTCTTGCTCAGGCTGGTCTTGAACTTCTAACCCAAGCCATCCTCCCACCTTGAACTCCTAAAGTGCTATGATTATAGACATCAGCCACCACACTTGACCCATTTCACTATTTTATATTGCCCATATCCCCAATCTCTGCTAGAATACAGCTCCAAGAAAGCAGGGATTTTTGTATATTCTGAAGCCTATTTGTCTCCCATGGAGAAGTAAACCCTAGGCTTCATTATTTGCTGCATTTTCTTCTAAAGAACCATGCACTCAACTTACAGTGCTGTGACTACTAAAACTAGCCCAGACTTTAACTTTATTGGACATAGCCATCTATAGGTCTGACAGAACCCTCAAACTTGGCATATTTAAAATAATATTCATTATCTTAATGTCCTCAGCCTCCTCTGCCTCCAAAATTCCATAACTTCATTAATGGCCCCCATCCACTTAATTACCTCAACCAGAAAAACTACATTTTCTTCAACCTTTTGCTCCCAACCCCTCCACATACACTACAGTCCTATGAATCCTATCTTTTATGCTTTTCTTTCTTTTTTTTTTGGGGGGGGGCCAGGGCCAGGTTTTAACCCGCCACCTCCAGTATATGGGTCCGGCGCCCTACTCCTTGAGCCACAGGTGCTGCCCTTTTTATGCTTTTCAAAATCCATATTCTCTCTCAATCCTTACTGCTTAAGTTAAGCTTGTCATTTCTCTACTGGTTTTAGTTACAACCTTCCAAATGGCCTTATTTTTAGTTTTGTCTTTTTTTTTGAGACAGAGCCTCAAACTGTCACCCTGGATAGAGTGCAGTAGTATCACAGCTCACAGCAACCTCCAACTCCTGGGCTCAAGCGATTCTCCTGCCTCATCTCCCAAGTAGCTGGGACTACAGGTGCCCGCTACAACGCCAGGCTATTTTTTGGTTGCAGCTGTCATTGTTGTTTGGCAGGCTCAGGGTAGATACAAACCTGTCAGCTCAGGTGTATGTGGCTGGCACCTTAGCCACTTGAGCCACAGGCACCAAGACTCTAGTTTTATCTTTGAGTCCCTTATACTTTACTGGTAATAGAATTTCTTATAAAAGAAATCATGTTATTTCTCTACTGGATATTTCAGCACCCACTTTCTTTTCCTCAAAATAAAGTCCAAAATCCTTAGGCAGCATTATGATATGTCCCTTCCTTAAGGATATGTCCCTTCCTTAAATGACCCCCAGCTAGTTAACCAGATCCACTAAGATCCACTAAGCATCCTTTCCTTCTATCACTCGAAATCTCTGCAGCCAACTCCAGAACTGCTTTACATTGCCCATTCTGCCTCTAATGCTTTGCACATGCTCTTTCCTAGAATTCACATCAGCTCAAGTCCCACATCCTCCTAGAAGCCTTCCCTGACACTCCTTTAGGTCCTCTGGTGTCACCAAACTCTGCACATACATCTATTACTGTACTTATCACTCTCTTTGCGATTTGTGGTTATTCTTCACACTTGTTCTCAAACATGCTCACATCGAATGATTACCTATAAATTACAATGCTCTTTAAGGAACAATCTGCTCTCTGCAAAATTACCCAGAAACACATTTACTATCAGGAATTATGCTTATATGTAGCCACTCTCAAATCCTGTAATCCAATGAGCTTTTGAACTAAGCCCACTAAATATCTTCTGATTTGCTACTTGTTCATTTACTTTGACACCTGTGAGTACTCAATATGCGGCACCAGATTTTTAAGAAAAATTAAACTTGAGAACAATTTATCCAGTAACCTTTTTAAAATTCATTCTCCATTGAGAAATGCCCAATTATGCAATTTGCAGTGTTTAATTCCTCTTCAAGTATAGTTTGTAAAGCACTGATTTTGCCAGGCACGGTGGCTCACACCTATAAACTTACCAATCCTGGAGGCCGATATGAGTGGATCCCTTGAACTCAAGAGTTCAAGACCAGGCGAGGTAAAGTGGCTCACAACTGTAATCCTAGCACTCTGGGAGGCTGAGGTGTGTGGCTTGCCCTGAGCTCACAGTTTCCAGACCAGCCTGAGCAAGAACTAGACCTGGTCTTTAAAAAAAATAGCCAGGCATTATGGTAAGCGCCTATAGTCCCACCTACTTGGGAGGCTGAGGCAAGAGAATTGCTTGAGGCCAAGAGTTGGAGGTTACTGTGAGCTATGATGCCACAGTACTCTAGCAAGGGTGACAAAGTGAGACTCTGTCTCAAACAAAAAAAAAAAAAAAAAAAGAAAGAAAGAAAAGAAAGAAAAATAATTAAATAAATAAAACAAATGTTTTTTTTTTTTTTTAGGATGGGTGCCCATACCACAATGGTTATGGCGCCAGCCACATACACCAAGGGTGTGGGTTCGAACCAGGCAGGGCCAGCTAAACAGCTGCAATAACAACAACAAAAAAGCTGTGCATTCTGCTGGGCGCCAATAGTCCCAGCTACTTGGGAGGCTGAGGCAAGAAAATCACTTAAGCCCCAAAGAGTTTGAGGTTGCTGTGAGCTGTGATGCCACAGCACTCTGCGAGAGCTACATAGTGAAACTCACTCTCAAAAAATATACATATATATTATATATATAATATATAAATATTTATATATTTTAATATATATTAAATAAATATAAAATATATAATATATTTTAATATATTAAATAAATAAACTTTTTATTAATAAATAATTAATTAAATTAATGATTTGTAGAAATATAATATATAATATATATAATATATTTTAATATATATTTGGTGTTTTATATTTTTTTTCTCAAATATTACCTCATAATATATATATTTTTCTCAATTTCTTTTTTTTTTTTCTTTGTAGTTTTTGGCCAGGACTGGGTTTGAACCCACCACCTCCAGCATATGGGGCAGCTGCTCTACTCCTTTGAGCCACAGGCACTGCCCTATTTTCTCAAATATTATCTCAAATCTCAATCTCAAATAAAATATGTTATGTATATTATATATATATATATATATATATATATTTTTTTTTTTTAAGTTCAACCTGCCTCAAGATAATTCATTATCTTCACCTCCTTATGGCTTTCTGTTTTCTTTTGAGACAGAGCCTCAAACTGTCATGCCCGGCAGAGTGCCATGGTGTCACAGCTCACAGCAACCTCCAACTCTTGGGCTCAAGCCATTCTCCTGCCTCCGCCTCTGCCTCCCAAGTAGCTGGGTCTACGAGAGCTCTCCACAGTGCCTGGCTATTTTTTTGGTTTCAGCCATCATTGTTGTTTGGCAGGCCCAGGCTGGATTCAAACCTGCCAGCTCAGGGGTATGTGGCTGGCGCCTTAGCCGCTTGAGCCAGAGGCGCCAAACCCCTTATGGCTTTCTTTTTCATTCCCTTATTTTTTTTTTTAATTTTCTTTTTTATTGTAGTCGTCCTTGTTTAGCAGGCCTGGGCGAGGCTCCAACCCACCAGCCCCGGTGTTATGCGGCTGGAACGGTAACCACTGAGCAATAGACCTCAAGCTTCATTCTCTTTTCTTATTAATAACAGCACCACTTAAACCAGTTGCTCAAGCAAAAACCCTGGGGATAATTTTCAACTCACATTCTTATTCTTAACCAAGGCGTATAGATTCCGCCTCTCAAATATGCTCTCTCTTCTCACTATCCTTGTTTTAGTTTAAATCTTCTTCATCTCCCGCAGTGACTGTGGTAATAACGGATCTTCATACTACAGGGATCTTCCCTCTTTATCCCACACGCTGTTCTGTCTTTATAAAATGCAAATGGGCCACATCATCCCCTTCCTTCCTTTCTTTTTTTCTTTGAGACAGAGTCTCACTAAGTCACCCTGGGGAGAGTGCCCAAGCATCACAGCTCACAGCAACCTCAAACTCTTGGGCTTAAGCGATTCTCTTGTATCAGCCTCCCAAGTAGCTGGAACTACCGGTGCCCACCAGAACGCCCTGCTATTTTTTGGATAGAATTATCGTTGCCTGTTTGGCAGGCCCAGGCTAGATTTGAACCCACCAGCTATGGTGCATGTGGCTGGCCCCCTAGCTGCTGAGCTATAGGCGCTGAGCTGATCATTCCCTTCCTTAAAACTCCTCCCTTCAAAAGATCAAAATTCTTGGGTGGCGCCTGTAGCTCAGTGGATAGGGCACTGGCCACATACACAGAGGCTGGCGGGTTCAAATCCAGCCTGGGCCAACTAAGATAGCAATGACAACTGTAACGACAACACAAAAAAATAGCTGGGTGCTGCAGCAGGCCCCTGAGTTTGAGGTTGCTGTGAGCTGTGACACCACAGCACTCTACCCACGGTGACAGCTTGAGACTCTGTCTCAAAAAAAATGAAAAATAAAAATCTTTAATTATACAAGGCCCTTTCCTACTTTGGCTCTCAATTCTCTTTTCATCCATTCAATCTAGTCACAATGAATAATAATTAAGCATATTTAAATCCACCACTTTCATAGTACTATGCCTTTATCTTTGCCTAGGATGCCTTTCCCACCCCCCACTCCTCACCCTTCTTTATCAATAACATTACAGAAAAGGCTCCTGACTTCAGTATGACTTTGGCATATCCCATTTCTAGAATCCGTTAGAACTCCATGATTCTATACCTAACTACCCATACTTTTTTTTTTTTTTTTTTTGGACACATTCTGTTGCCCACTCTGGAGTGCTTGGTATCAGCCTAGCTCACAACAACCACAAACTCCTGGGTTCAAGTGATCCTCCTTCCTTAACCTTCCAAGTAGCTGGACTACAGGCACCTGCTACAACGCCTGGCTAATTTTTCTATATTTTAGTATAGCTGCGGTCTCATTCTTGCTCAGGCTAGTCTGGAACTCCTGAGCTCAAGAGATCCGGTCACTTTGGAGGACTAGAATTACAGGCATGAGCCGCCGGACCTGGCCCCAGTACTTAATCTTAACTATTCATTAAATGTCCACTTCCCCAGCACAGTGTCAGGCCCACGATACAAGCTTAATAAATGTTTTCTTAAAGAATCAATGAGTGTGGGCGGCGCCTGTAGCTCAGTGGGTAGGGCGCCGGCCCCAAACACCGAGGGTGGGGGGCTCCAACCCGGCCCGGCCAAACTGCAACAACAACAAAAATATAGCCAGACGTTGTGGCGGGGACCTGTAGTCCTAGCTACTCGGGAGACTGAGGCAAGGGAATCGCCTAAGCCCAGGAGTTGGAGGTTGCTGTGAGCTGTGTGACGCCACGGCACTCTACCGCGGGCGATAAAGTGATACTGTCTCTACAAAAAAAAGAATCCATGAATGAATGAGGACACTCACATACCAGAAGTAACCTCCACCAGAATGGGGCCATTGTTTCATGCACTACTGCACCCCAGCAAGTAGAACTAGCACTGACATAACAGACATTAAATATTTTCTGAATTGTGTGCCCTCATCCTAACTCTTGCAAACTTTGCTTTGACCTCAAACCTCCTCAGGCTTAGGTCCTCGAGTTGTGTGGAGATGTACTGAGGATTAGGTATGGGTAAGGAGGGACGAGATTCTCAGGCTGGGACAGGTCTGTCCCGTGGACGGCTCAGAAGTGCTGGGGTGCCAGCATAATTAAGCAGGGGCCAAAATCCACCCTGCAATTAACTCTGCCGTGAATCCTGGTAGAGACAACACTAAAAGTAAGACAATCTGAGGTGTGCAGGACAAAAATAAGGGAACGGACAACAAAGAGTCAAACAGAAGACAAGAAAGAGAAAAGGATGAAAGGTGAAGAATCAAAGGAGTCAGCCGAGAGGTCCTCGGGTTTAGGACACCTGGAGGTGGCTACAGTTCTGCTACACCTTGGGGGGCGCTGGGCAGCGCTGGGACAGGGATTGAAGGACAGAACCGAGGGGAAACAGGGCATATCACGACAAAGGAACCTCAAGGGCAGGACTCACCACCTCCCCCTGCTCTGCGGACTTGTACACTCCAGACACCATCTCGTTATGGAGAAGCAAAAATAACGCCTCGTCCGCCATTTCCTGTTTATTCTTCCGAGCTCCGGGTTTTGGCTACCGCTTGGGCCAGGCCCGGGAGTTCCGGCCGACGCCGAGGCTCCTGGAGGCCACGGCCCAGTCCCTCGTTGCTAGGAGACCGAGGAATTCACACGGCTTCCCAAAGGCAGGTACTGAAGTGAGTCTGGTCGCTGGCAGAGTCTACCCCCACGGCCACCAAGCCTCAGGGCCGAACCACGGAGTATGACAGCCGCGGGAACCCAATGCAGCCCGCGGAGACCCGAACGGGCCCTGGGCCGGGGGTGAAGAAACAACTTCCTGTCCCCTCTACCCCGGCATTCCGCCAGCTCTATGGTTGCCGAGCTCCACTCCCAGGCCGCGGGTGAACTGCACTTGCCCAGATCTGAGGACGGTTCTTCCTGTAGGACATCTCGGGCAGGGGTGATCAGGCATAAGGACATCCCGCTACCATCTCCGTGTTAATTAGCTGTAAAGGTTAAAAATTAACAAGAATTTCTGTTGGCTTTATCTAAAACCTCCATTTCCTGTATATGTTCTTCAGTACGACAAGTTGTAAAAAGAGCGAATAATCAATTTTCAGACCGTAAATTTTTGATATATTGAGAAATCTCAATCTATATTGGATTAACCCTGAATAGCCAAAAAGATTTAGGGCCATTTTGGCCACCAAGAAGTTTACTGGGAGTGGGGTGCAAGGGATAAGGGGAGTAGGGTAAACAAAAAACTTCAGGGTATACTTGAACCACAAAATACAACTAAACAACGGAATAGAAATAGAATAGAAAAATGTGTCCCTGAGGATCTATGTCAGCTGTGAGACAACTCTTAGCGAGGTGCAAAGGCATAAACTACACTGGCTTAAGCATGTGCTTAGCCTGTCGTTTTTTTCTTGATAATTTGCAAAACAGATTTTTTCCCCCAATTAAATGTATTGTTTCTCCGAAGTTAATGTATTGATTTTCTCAAATAGTTAACAATAACCTCTCAACTTTTCATAACCTTTCTCAGGAATTTAAGATCATGTTCCGTAATTGTAATAATGGTAGGGTGTTTTTTTACATGTTGGTTATAATCTGAGATCAGTTTATTCCATTCAACACGGAAATCAAGCATAAAAGTTCCACCTAAGCCTTTAAGAAAACTAAATAGTATAATTTTGAACAGTATTTTGCCACCATAATCTTAATTTTTCCAGCACTAAAATTTCCTATATATGAAATCATGTCGTTTATGTCTAAATTGCATTCTCACCCTCATTGTCATCATCAAGAAACAGGAGTACAATCCACCACTTAGGTAAAAAAAAAAAAAGTAAGCAGTTGACCGATTGACCAAGGTTGATTTCTCAAACCACAGTAACACATTTTTTTAGTCTTTTGGAGGACAGAAAGGATTGAGGATCTACTAACACATAATTCTACTGATTCGCGACTGTTAAATTGTCTAGGATCCTAAGAATAGGTCTCAGGGGTGGCGGCGCCTAGGTCTCAGGGAAGGAGGGATAGACCCTATTTGAGGCGTTAACTCTTTTTTTTTTTTTTTTTTTTTTTTTCTGCTGTTTTGGCCAGGGCTGGGTTTGAACTCGCCACCTCGGGCATATGGGGCCAGCGCCCCTACTCCTTTGAGCCACAGGCGCCGCCTGGGGCATTAAGTCTTAAAGCATTTTCACATGGAAATTTGTTACAATTGAGGTTGTACTAAGTGTGTAGTAATGAGATCAATGAGACAAAGTAGGGTCACAATCAGAATTGTCCTCAGCCCTGTTACTCCTTTCTGTGTCTTCTCTTTAAAAATTTTTTCTTTTTTAAAAAAATTATTTATTGGCCGGGCGCAGGGGCTCACGACTGGAATCCTAGCACTTTGGGAGGCAGAGGCAGGTGGATTGTCTAAGGTCAGGAATTCGAGACCAGCCTGAGGTAGAGCAAGACTCCGTCTCTAAAACTAGCCCGAGCTGTGGCAGCCGCCTGTAGTTCCAGCTCCTCGTGAGGCTAAAGGCAAGAAGATTACTTGAGCCCAAGAGTTTGAGGTTGCTGTGAGCTATGACGGCACAGCAGTCTACCCAGAGCAACAAAGGGAGGCTCTGTCTCAAAAAAATAAAAAAGTTATTGGGCGGCGCCTATGGCTCAAAGGAGTAGGGCGCCAGCCCCATATACTGGAGGTGGCGGTTTCAAATCTGACCCCGGCCATAGGAAAAAATATATATATTTAATTTGAGGCTGGGATAGGCGTGTGCGGAGAAGTTTCACTATAGCTCCCAGGCTTGTCTCCAACTCCTGGGCTCAAGAGAACCTCTAGCCCCAGCCAACCAGGTAACTGTAACTACAGGCGAGAACCACCATGCCCAGCTACTTTTTGCTATAGCACTTCCCTTTTCTAACAAGCTGTGTAATTTATGTTTACGGTCTGCCACCACTCTTCCTCCCGCCAAGCTTCTTCGGAGACGTTTACTGTACACTCATATACCCAAGTGCCTAGTGCAGTGCCGGCATATAGTAGGTACTCAACAAACATTTTTAAAATTAATAAGTGACCTGTGCTCTTTCAGGAGCCTCCAAACTCTACAGAACTCAGAAAGCTGTCTCACTCGGCGCCTGTGGCTCAAGGGGCTAAGGAGCCAGCCACATACACCTGAGCTGGCAGGTTCGAATCCAGCCCGGGCCGCCAAACAATAATGACGGCTGCAACCAAAAAATAGCCAGGCGTCGTGGCGGCCGCCTGTAGTCACAGCTACTTGGGAGGCGGAGGCAGGAGAGTCGCTTGAGCCCTAGGAGTTGGAGGTTGCTGTGAGCTGGAAGCCACAGCACTCTACCCAGGGCGACAGCTTGAGGCTCTGTCTGAAAGAAGGAAAGGAAGGAAGGAAGGAAGGGCGGAAGAAAGAAAGACTATCTTGTTCTGGTCTTTATACTCAGAGCCTATCTTATTGTTGATACTGTGGAAGCTTTAAAAGGTGGTTGGATGAATTCAAGTGATGGCTTGAATTTAATAGTACACACACTAATGGTTTGTACAAGGAGGGCTTAAATTTAATAGTCCACTAATGGTTTGTACAAGGAGGGCTTAAATTTAATAGTCCACCCACTAACTGGCTGAGACTATTCACAATATTGCTTCCGAGGCGAAATGTTTTCTGAATATATATATATATATATGGAACAAAACTTGTTCCTACGTTGGCTGTGCACGTAGAGCGGAACTAGGAGCTGGACGACACAACACACATACTCCAATAGGACTATTCCTTTAGACCTGGTTTTAACCACTCTAGGCCAGGTGAAGAGGCGCTTTGTCTGTCTCCTTGCTTGTTTCTAGTACAGCTTTGCGTAGGATCTGATCAAAGGCTGATTTCAGTTCGCGTGACCGAGGGGCAGTTGCATTATCTGCAGTATCAATTTTCTTGTAGGAGGCATTTTATCCACGCTTTCGTTTGTGGGGAATAAGGCATGTAAAGCGTGTCACACAGAGTCCTGGACAAGACCAACACCTAACATGTTAGCTATTATGATTGTTGATTTTTCCTATTTCTCATTCTTCACCTCCTTCTGCTCACTTAACCCAATCCAGGGAAACGTGCGCCTACTTCGCCTCTGGGCATGCGCACCAACAGAATGGCCGCGCCCTTTCCTAATAAAATCATTAAGGTGAGGGGGAAGAGAAAAGGTAGACTCGTCTACACTCCCCCATGATGTGATTAAGTGGTGAAAACTATATAAGGCACGTTATACAGCAGGTTTGTAAGGCTGGGAAGCTCCGGGTTCCCCTTGCCAGGTACGCAGGCCCACGAACCTACGTCTCCCAGGACCCCGGGACTCTCAAACCCGCGGTTCTGCGCTAGAAGCGGAGCCCAGCCACCCGCAGCTGGTTGGGGAGGGAGGCGACCGCCTAGCTGACTTCTCATTGGCCCAGAGTCACAAAAGGCCGCAGCTTCCCCCCCCTCTCCTGGGCGCTGAGTGGTTGAGGCCGCGAAGGAGCGCCTGTCATCATTGGCTAAGCCCGGCTGTCAGTCTTTTCGCGTCTCGCCGCGCGGCGCAGCCTGGCGCGGCCTATAGAGCAGCCTCGAAGCCTGTAGCGGGGAGAAGATGGCGGTCGCAGTAAGAACTTTGCAGGAGCAGCTAGAAAAGGCCAAAGAGAGCCTAAAGAACGTGGATGAGAATATTCGCAAGCTCACCGGGCGGGATCCGAATGACGTGAGGTAAGGGCCTGGCGGGAACTGCGAGCGCGGAGAGGCAGCCCTCAAGTCGGGATGAGTTGGGGGCGGGAAGGACGGCCGGCCCTGCGGCTAGAACATCGAGGCCTGTTCCCCGAGCGGCGGTAGAACCCAGTCCCCGGTGAGGTGGGAGGTCCAGGCCCCCGCTGGGCGCCGGTGCTCGAGGAAGGAGAGGTGGTCTGCGTGCGCCAGAGGGTTTCCCGGCTTGTGAGGAGGCCCGGACTGCGGATTCCCGCCTTCGGCGCTGCAGGCCCGGAACTGCAGCACAAAGCCCCTTTCCGCTCCGGCAGCCACCAGCCCCGGGTGGCCCGGAGACCCTCCCGGGATGCGATCTGCCGCCCCCGGGCTCTGGCGCACGTGCACCTAGGTCTTCCTGACTGGCTGGGTCCGGACCTGATCCGGGCTTGCTAATGTGTCGTGGCATCCAAGCAAGAGTAATTTCTTGGTAAAAGGAGGAAGTTAAATGATACAGCACTGCCTGCCCTGCTTCAGTCATGTGGATTTGAAACCGTCCTTTAGAACTTTTCATGTTATTTTACTGTCTAATACGCACCACAGTCTCTGAAAGTGTTTGGTGCCGTTGGATGTGTTTGCATGGGATTCGTACTGATTTGCAAATCTTTTACAGGCCCATCCAAGCCAGATTGCTGGCCCTTTCTGGTCCTGGTGGAGGTAGAGGACGTGGTAGTTTATTGCTGAGGTAAGATTTCCATTTGTGGTAAAATTATTGTTGCTTTTTATGTAAAAATGATGTATTGCTTTGAACAGAATTAGGGGTAGACTCAATAACACATTTTTGATATTTGTTTAATGCTCCAATTGGGCTAGTTTTCTTGAAAAATGCAGTTATTCTGAAAAACTAGAAGTTCAAAAATAGATTAAACGTACCAGTATTTTACAAACTTTAATTTTGTACTTTAGAAAAATACCACAAGAGCATTTGGGAGCGAATGTCCTTGTAAGGTTATTTTAATGGAAGTATTTTTTTTTTTTTTTTAAATAATTCCTCTGCCAAATGGAAATAATAATTTTTTATATTTCAAGTGCTTACTGTTGAACACTTTTAATTGCAGGCGTGGATTCTCAGATAGTGGAGGAGGACCCCCAGCCAAACAGAGAGATCTTGAAGGTGCAGTCAGTAGGTAGGTTAAAAAAAGGATTCCTAAAGACATCTCTTGTTTCCTGAGATAGTGCAGAAATGTTTATAATTTGATAAATAGTGTTGAATTGATTGTGTTAGAATCGAGTAATATACTACTTCCCTGTAAGTAAGTACAAGTCGAGAGGAATAAAATTGGGGGAATTCTCAATTTGTGCCATTCTGGAAAGCCTGAGATAAATAGCATTTGACTTGGTGTTCATTTATATCAAATTCTGCAGCAGTTATTTAAACTACTTTTCCTATGACAGGCTGGGTGGGGAGCGTCGGACAAGAAGAGAATCACGCCAAGAAAGCGACCCAGAGGATGATGATGTTAAGAAGGTATTAAGATTAAAAGAACTTTATTTAGTAGATGAATATAGGACTTTAACTTTACTACACTTTTAAATGTACTCCCAGGTTATTGTTTCTGGGGACAACTATAGTAGAAAGGGAGGTGAAAATTCAATTGCAAGAGATTAATTACTAAGATTTTCTTTTCTTTTGTAGCCAGCATTGCAGTCTTCAGTTGTAGCTACCTCCAAAGAGCGCACACGTAGAGACCTTATCCAGGATCAAAATATGGATGAAAAGGGAAAGCAAAGGTATCTTTAATATCCATCTAGGCAGAAAAAAATCCTGTGAAATAATTCAGTTTTAGGAAAAATTAAAGGATTGTTTGTGTCCCCTGTAGTATCTCTTGGAAAATGATAGGTTTAGATAAAGTGAATCCTGTTGAAATTGATTTTTCTTTTTTCTGTTCTTTAGGAACCGGCGAATATTTGGCTTGTTGATGGGTACTCTTCAAAAATTTAAGCAGGAATCCACTGTGGCTACTGAAAGGGTATTTATGGATTTTTGTTTTCCATCATATCTTTATCAAAACAGTAGATTAATGTTTTTAAAAAGAGTTTAAAAACAAGGGTAAAATAAAGCTGAGTAGAAACTTGAAATGTTATGTAAAGTGATTTTTTTTGAGGTGCTGTGAATTGAGTGAACTTATATTGGTAATACAAAGTTTCCTGGTACTTTTGAGAACCTGGGTTCTAGTCTAAGCCCAGTAACAATCTCATTGTGTGGTTTTGGACAGTCTTTAGGACATTTCTTTAGGCCTCAGAGTACTTTCTCACAAACAAAGGAGTTGAACTCCATGATCTTGCAAATAGGTAATAGTTCAATAATTGTAATTTTTAAGATTTATTTATACACTCAGGGGCAGTACTTAGCATCGACAAACAAAACCCTCAGGGGCAGTACTTAGCATCGACAAACAAAACCATAAATGTTCCTTGCCATCTATAGTTTTAACTGTGTTATCTTTCTAGAAGTTTTTCTCTTGAAAAATTTATAAAATTGTGTTTGTGGGGTTAAACCCCATGTTATGCCAGGTTATTGCTTCTGGGGAGAACTACAGTGAAAGGGAGATGATAATTACAAGAGATTAATACATTCTTTTATTTTTTTTAAGAGACAATTTCACTTTATTGCCCTGGGTACAGTGCTGTGGCATCACACCTCACAGCAACCTCCAACTCCTGGGCTTAGGCGATTCTCTTGCCTCAACCTCCCGAGTAGCTGGGACTACAGGTGCTCGCCACACGCCCAGCTATTTTTTTGTTGCAGTTTCACTGGGGCTGGGTTCAAACCCACCACCCCCAGTATATAGGGCTGTTGCCCTACCCACTGAGTCGCAGGCGCTGCCCAAATTCTTATTTTAGCATTTACATATTGACTTGAGATTGTGAGGGGTTTTTTTGGTTGGTTGGTTGTTTTCCTTTGAGACAGGGTGTCACCTCGTCACCCTCAGTAGAGTGCTCTGGTGTCATAGCTCACAGCAACCTCAAACTCTTGGGTTCAAGCAATTCTCTTGCCTCAGCCACCCTGAGTAGCTGGGACTACAGGCTTTTGCCACAATGCCCACCTGTTTTTAGAGATGGGGTCTCAAGTTGGTCTTGAGCTTGTGAGCTCAGGCAGTCCACCCTCTTCAGCCTCCCAAGAGTGCTAGGATTACAGTTGTGAGCCACTGTGCCCAGCCTTATAAGAGGCTTAAAAGCATTTTAATGTTTGAAGAATAAATGAGTAGCTTTCTGAGATGAGAGAAGTATGATTAGTTTAGTAGTTATTTCATTAGTTTGGGGTCTTTGTCAGATTTTTTGATTTGGAAAGAATAGCTTTAAAGACATGTTCATCTTTTTAATGCAATTGTTACTGCTATGTAAATGGTTGTTGATTTTGTAGGTAATGACCTTTTAAATTGAGGTATTTATGTCAAAAACCCTCAGTCCCCATTTACTGAAAGATAATACAACTAGTACCCAGTGCTAAATGCTAAATTCAAATTAGTTGTGCCCTGAGTTGAAAATGTGAAACATGTATGCTGATACCTATATGTGATAAAATTGTAGTATTTCACATAATCGGGGTGTGTAATAATTAAAATTGGACTGCAGTCGAATATACCTTGATTATATTATCTATTTTAACACAAATATTAAAGTTCACTGCTTATTTTTAGCAAAAGAGGCGTCAGGAAATTGAACAAAAACTTGAAGTTCAGGCAGAGGAAGAGAGAAAGCAGGTTGAAAATGAGAGGAGAGAGCTGTTTGAAGAAAGGCGGGCTAAACAGACAGAACTGCGGCTTTTGGAACAGAAAGTTGAGCTTGCGCAGCTGGTGAGTAGTATTTTGGAATTCTGAGATTCGTAATCCTTCATGTTTACAAAAGCACTGACTTTTTGCCTTTTTTTTTTTTTTTTTTTGCAAGAAGAATGGAATGAACATAATGCCAAAATAATTAAATATATAAGAACTAAGACAAAGCCACATTTATTCTATATTCCTGGAAGGATGTGTCCAGCTACCCAAAAACTAATAGAAGAGTCACAGAGAAAAATGAATGGTAAGTACACGAAGGGGTCTATTGAAATTTTCTGAATAATTAAGGTAATAGATTCATGGATAGACATTTGTTTCTTAAAATAATTGTGATTCAGGCCAGGTGCGGTGGCTCACGCCTGTAATCCTAGCACTCTGAAAGGCTGAAGCAGGTGGAATTGAGATTCAGTGGTTGGTTGGGGGAGGGGGGAGGTTCTTTACGGTTTTGTTTTAAATATTTGGAGATTGTGAGGAGATTGAAGTGTAGAAATAGTTGTTTCATGACGGAATTTCACCTGAAACTTTATTTTGTGAGTAGTGCTTACTGTTTTTCCTAGGCATTTGAGTAAGATTACTTGTTTTTCTTTGATGTTCTCAGTAACCCGATAAAAGATGAAAGAACTTTAACATGGTTCTTACAGGGAACACCCATGGATGGAAGGATAGACACTGCTAAGATAATGATTAGATGATCAGAAAAATTAATGCATGATTTGATGCCATAAAACTGGTTCTGTATAGAATAACTTATTATTTTTCATGTAACATGAAGATCTGGGTTTTTTAATCAGTTAAATGTCTAGTTTTGATTTCTTAATATATAGGTCTCCAGTGGATTTTTCATCATTTTGTGAGTTTTTGATTACTTATTTGCCAGAATCCCTCTTTTGTTATTATCACTTTACAAAAAGCCATGTAGATGAAATTTAATGACAATTTGTGAATAGGTGTAAAATTGTGGCTGAGTTTTCTTAATCATAGTAAATTTTACACATGTAAATTTTTATTCTTTAGCTTTATTTGAAGGTAGACGCCTCGAATTTGCAGAACAAATAAATAAAATGGAGGCTAGGCCTAGAAGACAATCAATGAAGGAAAAAGAGCATCATCAGGTGGTGCGTAATGAAGAACAGAAGGCGGAGCCAGAAGAGGGTAAGGTGGCTCAGCGAGAGGAAGAGTTGGAGGAGACAGGTAATCAGCACAATGATGTAGAAATAGAGGAAGCAGGAGAGGAAGAGGAAAAGGAAGTAGGTATTGTTCATAGTGATGGAGAGAAAGAACAGGAGGAGGAGGAACAAAAACAGGAAATGGAAGTTAAGATGGAGGAGGAAACTGAGGTCAGGGAAAGTGAAAAACAGCAGGATAGTCAGCCTGAAGAAGTTATGGATGTTCTAGAGATGGTTGAGAATGTCAAAAATGTAATTGTTGAGCAGGAGGCGATGGAAACTAATCAAGTGGAAAGTATAGAAACTTCAGAAAATGAAACTAGCAAAGAATTGGAGCCAGAGATGGAATTTGAAATAGAGCCAGATAAAGAATGTAAATCTCTGTCTCCTGGCAAAGCCAACGTTAGTGTTCTAGATTTGGAAAAAGAGTCTGAGGAAAAAGAAGAAAAAGAATCTGAGCCCCAACCTGAGCCTCTAGCTCAGCCTCAGCTCTTGCCTCCATCTCAGTCTCAACCTCAGGCTCAGCCCCAGCCTCAATCTCAGTCCCATCCTCCTCAGTCCCAGTCCCAGCCAGTACTGCAGTCCC
>CAUYPK010106047.1:0-18378 GCA_963574355.1 Loris lydekkerianus
ATGAAGGCTATAACCCAACTATACCACAAGACTATGGGGAAAGGACCAAGGAAGGGGAAGGGAGGGGGGAGGTTTGGGTGGAGGGAGGGTGATGGGTTGGGCCACATCTGTGGTGCATATTTTTATCTATAATAAAAAAAATAAATAAAAAAGGAAAAAAAAATATTACTATGTGGCCTTTTGAGGAAAAACTTGCCCACTGTACCTTCAAGTATTGCAGCTCTTTGTGTATTATCTTGAAATATTATTATTCTATTCATTATGTGGAATTAAAGGATCTATCATGGCGTGAATGAAATGAACCCACACACAGTTTGACTTTCTTCTCATAATGTTTAGTAAATATAATAGAACCTCCATAGTTGGCCTCTTCCCTACACTGGCCACTCTCCTTAAGTTGACCTGATTTTTTCAGAGACTGGACAGGCACCACATGTACATATCAATACAGTAGACCTAGTTCCTTATGTTGACCAGTTTGTTACAGTCCCTTGGGTGGTCACCTTATAGAATGTCCACTGTATATGCCTCTGCTTTTTTTTAGTAGAATTATATGCAAATAGTTCCTTCTTCATTGACTCCTTCTCCACGTGGCCCTCACTTCTCATGGCTCCTTCCAAGGGGCACCTCTTCACCAAGCAGAGCGAATGATTTCCTTACAGTTTTTGCAAATTTATTTGCTATTCTTGCCCAGACACTTTCTGATCTTTTTCTCCTGCTTCCTACATTCTCTGTTAAAAGGTCTTTGCTAAAATGTCATCTTCTCTGAGTACCCTTTCCTGACCTACAGAGTGCCCCTCAGCTCTTCTTCTGTGGTGTTCCTGGCACTTCTCCCCAGTGGCTGTTCTCTGTTCATCCACAGTTGTGTTCAGGAGGGTGTGTGTGTGCTGGGAGGAGGTGGTGCCTGCCCTTCTCTACTGGGATGTAAGCTTCCCAAGGGTAAGGGTGGAGACGGTCTTGTTCACCACTGTT
Source organism: Loris lydekkerianus (assembly GCA_963574355.1). Lineage (NCBI taxonomy): Eukaryota > Metazoa > Chordata > Mammalia > Primates > Lorisidae > Loris > Loris lydekkerianus. Next base: position 973 of record CAUYPK010106047.1, read on the forward strand.
TTCCTAGTAACTACTATGGTAGGTGTTCAATGTATAAATATCCAATAAGTGAATGTCCTGAACTTATAAGAGTTGAAACGATGAGAGATGCTAATGTGCACTGAGGTGTCCCTGGAATCCCAAATTTGCTGATGCTGTTTGCACATCCATTTACTTAATCCATTCTAATTAAACAATTATTATTGTTTACGTAAATGGATGTACAAACAGTAACAGCAAACACTCTCCTCAACACAAATGTGAATGAACAGAGAACAGCCAGGTACTACCTGTGTTCATGTGCTTCTGTATTTCTGCACTCAAGGTGACGAGTGTGTATTGTATCAACAATGCCTCTGGGATTTTCTTATCCAGAAAATTTGGGAGCTAGGAGAGCCATCTGACTATATAAAGGAGAGAGGTAGAGGGGCTGCCCAGTATGACCTGATACAGTTTTTATAAAGAGACAGTGCTGTAATATTGCAGTGCTGTGGGTGGTACTCCTGTTGACAGCCCCATGCTTGCCCAGGCCGTTATATATGTGTGTCGGACTTTAATGTAGATTGGAAATCAGAAGCTTTTTGGTGAGTTCTTCTTAAACATACAGAATCTTTAAAGACTCTTCTTGTCTTCATTTCCAAATATCATTATGTTAATTTTTCATTCTGTGCAACTTATCCAAGGGACATCTTTATTTCCTCACATTGAATGCATTAAAGCAGTAACCTAGCTGTCACGTTTCTGTAGCCCTTCTATTGTGATTTTATTAATTAGGTTTAGATAGCACAATTGTGCTCAGGGATGATCTTTGACTGCAAATGCCTCTCTCCTTTCTCTCCCTTACCAAATCAAAAATACTTCTGTTAACTATGCAAGCTCTTTAATTGTTTTAAATGTAGCCTTAATTTATTCTAGAATACTAAGCATAGACTGTAGATGAAAATTTTCCAGGCATTTCAGGAAAATTATAGTTTAAAAAAACAGTATTTTCCAACACTTAGCAATTTGGTTGAGGTCTTTTGAGTAGCATAATCTTTTGTGGCCAAAGATGTCATATTGAAAGTCAAGATACCCTGCCCTGATTCCCATCATTGATGCGAACCTTGGGCACATGTTTTCCTCTCCATTTTTATAAACATGGCCCAGAATTAGAGGTTTGTGAGGTTCTGGATCTCTGCTAATATTAGCTGTTAAGGACCCTCTCATCTGTGTAGGGCTCAGTGGTTGCAGGTATTCCCATGGATCATGCCTTCCTGTGTATGGGGGCTTTATTTGAATAACAGGAGATTGTAAGGGATTTAGAAAACAGGAAGTAGCACATAAGTGATAAGTAGTGTGATCATATTTTCACATATGAAATCAGCAGTTTCAGGAGATACATCCATATCAGAGAGAGATTGGTTCCAGGACCCCAAAGATACCAGAATTCTCGGATGCTCAAGTGTAGACTTTGGATAGAACTTATGTGCATCCTCCCATATACATTAAATCATCTCTAGATTACTTATAATACCAAGTAAACTGTAAATGCTGTGTAGATAGTTGTTCTACTTTTTTGTTTAGGGAATAATGACAAGAGGGGGAAAGTCTGCGCATATTCAATACAGATGCAATTTTTTTTCTGAATATTTTTCATCACTAGTTGGTTGAATCCATAGATGTAGAATTGGATGGATGGGAAGGGCCCACATATTCGCATGTAGTGACATGGAATGCTGTTGCTGAACTTGGTGGCATTCTTAAGAAGACATATTGTGTCTCTAACAAATGAAAATTATCTCGTTAAAATAAGGTTTATCTCAAACTCAAAATGCTTTTTGAAAAACCTCAGTCTTGTTGGGGATTATCATAGTGATTTTTTTGTTTTTTTTTTCTTGCACATGAACCTATTTTATGAAGTCTTAAACCACATGAAATGAACTTTCCCTGTGTGTTTTCACTGTGGTTGGATAATTTAATTGAATAAGCCAAGAAATTACATATGAACATTTTTAATACAACCTGTGCCATACCTAGGATAAATATTTCTAAAATTTCCTGTCTTTCAGGTCTTATTTTCTGAGGTCTTGATTCACTATTACATTAGAAGAGAAATTGGCAATAAAATAGTATTTTAATATCTGTTTTCATATTTTGTAGTAAATAGGTGATCTTCACAATTATGTTTTGTTGTGGTTTTAGATGGTAAGTTTTATGCAGAAGAATCACTAGGTCAATTGCTAGGAAGTACACTGGTGTGGTAGCCTCAGTTTTGCTCCTTCAAATCAATTGGCAATTTGTTGTTTCATCATCTAAATAGATACCTTTTTCTCCTACTTTTCTCTCCTATTTTCCATGTTGCCCTTTTGTACCTCTCCATTTTTGCAGTAAACTACTAATGATTACAAGAATGATGTCAGTGGTCAAAGCCTTGATATGTTGGAAAGAAGAGATTAAATAATGTGGGTTTTTTTCCCTTCTGGAAAAAATATGTTGTTCTTAAACTGACTGTTAATATATTTTCTCCCATACCACACCTCCCATACCACACCCCAGTTTGAGAAGAGTGTAAGGGTTGCATGGCAGAGCCTGTCGAGGACTGAGGGGGGCATGGCAGAGCCTGAGGGGGGCATGGCAGCACCTGTCCAGGCCTGAGGGGGGCATGGAAGTACCTGTCCAGGCCTGACAGGGGCATGGCAGTACCTGTTGAGGCCTGAGGGGGGGCATGGCACTACCTGTCGAGGCCTGAGGGGGCCATGGCAGTACCTGTTGAAGGCCAGAGGCAGGTATGACAGTACCTATAAAGGCCTGAGGGAGGCATAGCAGTACCTGTCCAGGCCTGAGGGGGGCATGGCAGTACCTGTCCAGGCCTGACGGGGGCATGGCAGTACCTGTTGAGGCCTGAGGGGGGAAGGCAGTACCTGTCAAGGCCTGAGGGGGGCATAGCAGTACCTGTCCAGGCCTGACGGGGGCATAGCAGTACATGTTGAAGGCCAGAGGCGGGTATGACAGTACCTGTCGAGGCCTGAGGGGGGCATGGCAGAGCCTGTCAAAGACCAGAGGGAGACGTGGCAGTACCTGTCGAAGGCCAGAGGCAGGTATGACTACCTGTCAAGGCCTGAGGGGGGCATGGCAGTACCTGTTGAAGGCCTGAGGGGGGCATCGCAGTACCTGTTGAAGGCCAGAGGCGGGTATGACAGTACCTGTCGAGGCCTGAGGGGTGCATGGCAGAGCCTGTCGAAGGCCAGAGGGGGGCATGGCAGTACCTCTCGAGGCCTGAGGGGGACGTGGCAGTGCCTGCTGAGGGCCTGAATTGCAGAGTGTGAGGAGTGCATGGCAGTGGCTGTTGAACCCAAATTGCAATTCTGCGTATAGGTTCAACCCCGGTGGCTTCTTCCTTTGCCAAAATGATACACAAGGTGTCCCAAAAGTTGTGGTACATAGGAAAATGGGAAGTTATAGCTAAATATACCTTTATTTACAAAATATTCATTACAAAATTTTACAAAGAGGTGGCCTACACGTAGAGAATACTTTGTACATATTTTGTAAAATTTTGTAGTTTTTCTTGTAATGTTTCAACTGGTATCACAATATTCTGGGCCAAATTCTAGCTATTACCATGCAAATCTGTCTTCAAGATAGAACTGAAAGTCTACTGCTATAAATGTACAGAAAGTAAGTGAAGGAAATCCACACTCAGGACGCCTATGCTGTTTCCTGTAGGAGATTCTCCTTTCCCTGGAGGGGAAAGAAAGTTTTCATTAATCTGGGACAGCTGTCTGAGAGGCTTTATCCTTTTTAGAGGTTGCCTTTGAAATGTGCCTTTGAAATCTATATTTTGGGGTTTTGTGATTTAAAAATAAAAAATGTCTTTCAGCACCATATGTAACCACCGTCAGAGCACTGAGGTGGCTGCTGCGAGGTTGCCGGACAGACTCATGGCAGGGCAGGGCAGGGGAAGAGCCATTTTAGGATGTTAAGCACCTATAAATCTCCAAAAGAATCTTCCAAGAAGAAATGCATCCTCATTTCTTTACAACTATACACGCATAGCTAATAAGTATAGATTCATATCATTGTTTTTCTTTTTGAGACAGTTTTACTCTGTCACCCTGAGCAGAATGCCATGGTGCCATCGCCCAACTTCAGACTCTTGGGCGCAAGTGATCCTCTTGCCTCAGCCTCCCAAGTAGTTGGGACTATAGGTGCCACAACGCTTGGCTGTTTTTTTAGAGATGGGACCTCGCTCTATCTCAGGCTGGTCTTGAACTCATGAGCTTAGGTGATCTGCCCGCCTTAGCTGCCCAGAATGCTGGGATTACTGACATGAGCCACTGTGCCCGACCCTCATATAAATATTTGTATATTTCCACTGTATGTGTGTACATGCATACTCCATTTGGACAACTGGAGATGTTTAGAACTGTGCAGTGCAAATATTGTAAACTGTGCGTATGTGCATGGTCTTTAACAGGTTAACCCTGAGCTGGGTGCTAAAGGAGCTTTGTATTTTACTGTATCATAGAAGTTGTCCCGGTATGATTGTGAGAAAATGAGCTGGTGCACTGCTGAGTTTCCTGTTGCTGTTCTCTGCACTTAAGGGCAATACAAAGTCAGCTCTGAGACAAAGTGTTTAATAACGGCGGAGAGGTGGGCTAGATCCATCTTTGCAGCAGCTTTTATTTATTTTTTTAATGCGAGCTCCCCCACCCCCCATGAGAGGATTCACTTACAAAAGCTGCAGCTGTGCCCCTGCTCTATGCAGGTTATCTTGGGCAGGTGCTTCAAATTGCACACTTCCGTCTCTGAGCCCAGCCCCAGCTGTGCTGGGATTGATTCCTGCCACACAGGAAGAGAGAGAGAAAGCCCAAACTAGGTCAGAAAACTGCCTCACTCATCAAGTCTCACCCACTCAGCTTGTGCCCTTATTTTTCCGTTTGCTGACGCCATGTCCCTCTCAGTCTCTGTGCGTCCTGCGTCTTGTGGCTGCAGTCTCCCTGGCCCTGGAGAAACCCTGGAGAGGTTTGTAGCGCCCACCTGTGGACCCAGTGCCATGCTCGGACATTGGGACGAGTTCTTGCCACAAGTCAAGGTATAAAGAGCAGGAAATCGCTAGCCAAGAAATAGGTTGAGCTGTAGCTAGTCTCACTGTTTTGTCAACTTCAGTCTAGTTTTTCAATGTCCCTTAAATTTCCCGGGGGTTGGAGTTTGTTCCCTGAGTCCTAAAACATGCCCTTCCTGGACTGTTTCCAGCCTTTCTGGGGTTACTATTTCCCTGGCTATGACCATAGTACATGAGGCCTTTTCAGGCTCCACTCCTCCAACCCTCTGTATGCACAGCTAGACGCTGGATCTGGGTCTTATGTTAATTCGCTTTGGTCTGCAATCTGCAGCAGCACTGTGTGAGACCAGGACACCAGCCTGCTGTCCCTGGTGACCGCCGTGCTTCTTTCCTTTGTCTGGCGAATTGCTCAGCATCTGTTACGATTCCACTCAGGGACCCATTCTCCATGAAGCCTGCTCTGGCCTGCCTGTGGGCCCCCCGCCCCCACTGCGAGGCTGCGACAGATGCCCCTGGTCATGCTGTACTGATGTCCATGCATATTGCAAACACATGCACGGATGCATATTGTAATGTCCATTTATTTATCCATCACCCCATCACCCTTAGTGTAGGTGCCTCCCAGTGCCTAGCATAATGCCTAGTACTGGTATGGCTTTTTGTGTTTTAATTTTATTTATCTATTTTTTATATTGTTATTTTTTATAGAGACAGTCTTGCTATATTGCCCAGGTTGGCCTTGAACTCCTGGCCTCAAGTGATCCTCCCACCTTGGCCTCCCAAAGGATTATAGGTGTGAGCCATCACCCTTGGCCAATGTGCTTGCTAAATGTTTCTTGAGCAAATAAAGGAATTCTCAGACTTGCATTTCTTTGTGCCACGTGTATAGTAACTGAGCCTTTGCCTTGCGCCTGTGTCCTGAGCGCTGAGCTTCATTCAACTCTGTCACTAGCCTGTGTTGGCCATTGTTGTACTTAATCTGCGGTGAGGGTCACCAGCCTGAACCACATGCTCTACGCCCTGACCCCCGTGTTCTTGTCTTGCCTATTAATTCTGGCTAGTGATTTCCTGGAAGGCCCATTAAAGTGTCTACTGCTGTTGACCGTGGCTAAAATCTAAGGACACACGTATGACCTTTTTCTATTTCAGGGAAGGCAATAATCCACAGTAAGATAATGTGATTCTCATGAACTCTGAACCCTTAAGAGAAAATGCCAAGCTTGTCATACTTCCTCCTTAATAGGAAAATAAAAAGTATTGAGTGAATTACCTTTAACATCTTTAATGGTCATTAATGAGATAAAAAAATATTTTATAGTGAAGGATTTCTGAAAATACAAGGCCATTGTTTCAAAATGAGCTGATGGTGTCAGCTGAGACCCAAACTCTGCCTTGCGTCAAAAGCTGTTCTGTATTTTGTGAGCCATAGGCCCTGACCGGTCATTATATTTCTAAATCCTGGGCCTAAAAAGCTGAGATCTTCCTTTCCTCAACCAAAATTCAATGTTCTAAGTTATTTATAGCTGGTGAGAGACTTTTAGAGACAGGAAAATTATTCAGACATTTTATCCAATAATATCACAATCGAATAGTAGTCTTTTGGGGGAAATAGAGGCAGGAAAATTCCACCTTCATCCTCGTAGGCTTCTAGCTGAGCTCAAGAATTAAATTGACATAATATCTAACTGGTAGAAAAGTATAATACAAGTATTAGGTGGCACAGAAGCCCTCATAAAGAAAGGAATATTAAGAAAACAGAGCCAGTTACCCTATGTATTGAGTTGGACAAAAACTAAGTTGTGAAGAAAACAACTAAATTGGGGGAGGCCTGATCGATTTGTTATTTTTACAGGGTCTCTTCAGAATTCTCTTGCTCTCAAATTCCCAACCTTGACACTAAGAATGTTGTTTTCTCTCTGGGAGGGCATCTTTTGCATGGGAATTTCATCTTCTGCTTTTAAGGAAAAGCACGAATGTCAGAGTACCCTGGTGCCCTTACCTCAAATAGTCTGTATGACAAGACAGCACACACATTGTCCCTTTTAGGAGCAAAACAACCCACACAATGTTATCAAAAATCTACCTGGTAAGTAGTATTCTGTTATGTCCAAAATCTCTGTGAGAAATTAAGACACCAAGGAAGGGAAAGGATGGACCTCCCTATTTGTATTCACAGGCAATTGCTGACAAGGTTCCCTGGTAGTGTCCAGAGCTGTTAAATCATATCTTTTTGGTCACCTGCTCCAGTTTCTTCCTTCATAATTGAAGAGTAGATCAAGGCCATAATCCCAACACTTTCAGAGGCTTGGTGGGGTGGGGGAGGATTGCTTGAGGACAAGAGTTCTCGGCAGCCTGGGCAAAGCAGTGTGACCCTCTTTCAACAGAAAATTTAAAAATTAGCAAGTGTGGTGACACACACACAGTCCCAGCTACCAAGATGGCTGAGCCAGGATGGCGGAGCCCAGGATGTGAGGTGCAGTGAGCGTCACCACACCACCACCTTGTTCTAGACAAGTTCTGCCACATTAACCAGTTTACTTCTTGTATTAACAGTGACCATAAGCTGGACTCACCTTGTGTTGGTGTGTTGTGCCCTGTCTGTATATAACTCCTGTAACCTCTGCCATGAGAATGGGAGTGTTGAGGACAGGGAGGGGGTCCATTTGGTCCTCTGCTGTATCTTCAGTGTCTAACGAAGGGCCTAGCCTACTGCAGGTACTGTTGAATGAATAGAAAAAAGGAAAAGAAGTCAAGGAAAGGAGGAGGGAGGAAGGGAGAAAAGAAAGAAAAGGAGAAGGTGGGGAAGGTTGCTGTGAGCTATGATGCCATGGCACTCTACCCAGGGCAACAGAAGGAAGGGAGGGAGGGAAGGAAGGAAGGCTGGCTGGAAGGTAAGAAGTCAGGAAAGGTGGAGAGAAGGAGGGAGAGAAGGAAGAAGGAAGGGAGGGAGGAAGGAGGGAGAGAGGGAAGGAAGGCAGACAATATAGATGATTTCTTTACATGACTGAGTACTTTGAATTCAGCAGAAAAGGAGCTGGTAGAAATGGTGAGCAATTACTCTGCTGTATTTTCATCTCTTTTCTTGTCAGGAGAAACTTTCACACCTCCCTAGGGACTTTGAGCACCGATCTCATTCTCACCTAATCGTGGCTCAACTCACACTGCAGATTTTACCTTTACGGTCATGTCTCAGTGATTCACATCGAGATTAAACTGTGGACAATGGTTATGAAAAGCCGAAAGTGATGTGCTAGTCACCTTTTCATATTGGCTTTCTGTCACGCGTGGATTAGAGACTGATATCTGATTGTTTCCTTTACAACAAAGCCTTTCACTTCAGCCTTTCCACAAGTCTGTGACGACACGTGACGACCTGTAACAATTTAATTGGGCACTCTGATATATTTAGCAGCAGCCGCTGCCCTTTTTAACAATTGCTAACATAAATGTCTGAAAAGGAAGGAGCTTAATTTTATGGGTGTTTTTCAAACAAAGGACAGTTTTTAAAGGTCTCTTAATAAATAGCTTTATAATTAATCTTCATGTGGTTTTTAGTCATGATAAATATTCATTTTCATAATAGTGATTGTATTGAAGAGAATCCTTCAGTTAAATGATGAGCTGTAATTCAGAACATTTCCCTTTATTAGCTCAGCCAGTCTCCTGTCCTGTTGAAAGGTTGGGGTTTTTCTTCTGTTTCAGTGGCTTTTTATTGTTTGTTTGTTTTTTACCTCAAACAAATACTTAAAATTCACTCATTGTATCAAATAAAGAATAGGTGTCTATATCAAGTGATTTTGCCAGTGAGAATATTTGTCTTTCCAAATAATGTCTCATTTCATAGGAAATCTTATCAAAAGCAAAAGTTTCATCATGCTGTTACTGAATTATATAATATGGAAAGAGAATTGCCAGATTAAAAATAATCCAAATCTATAGCCGGGTGTGTGGCGGGCACCTGTAGTACCGGCCACTTGGGAAGATGAGGTAAGAGAATCGCTTAAGCCCAAAAGTTTGAGATTCCTGTGAGCCGTGATGCCACAGCACTCTACTGAGGGTGGCATAGTGAAACTCTGTCTCCAAAATAAATAAATAAATAAATAACCAAATCTTGGTAGGTAAATAAACTACTACTCTAGACAGAAATTAAACAGATGTTTGTTGTTGTTTTTAAAGAATTGTCTTCTTTGTCCAGGCGTGGTGCTTCATGCCTGTAATCTCAGTACTCTGGGAGGCCAAGGCAAGTGTATTACTAAAGCTCAAGAGTTCAAGACCAGCGTGAGCAAGAGTGAAACCTCATCTCTACTCAAAATAAAAAAAACTAGCCAGGTACGGTGGTTAACCCCTGTAATCCCAGCTACTCGGGAGGTTCAGACAAGATGATTGCCTGAATGGAAGAGTTTGAGGTAGTTGTGAGCTATGGCACCCTACCCAGGGCAACAGAGTAAGACTCTGTCTCAAAGATAAATTAATTAATTAAAAAAATGCGCTCTTTGCGGGTTGCTTGGGGGTTGGTGGAAGAATTGGAAGTAGGAGATCCTGAAGTCTACTTCCAGCTCTGCCATGACGGCTTGTGTCCCCTGTGGCTGTCTTTCTGCACTGCTAAAAACAGCCACTTTCCAGGGAGGACAAAGTGCTATTATCATGTCAATGTCACAGTAAAACAGCAAAGTGCTATTCAAGTGCCATCCAATCTGAGATTGGACTAGCTGTTTACTGTGTCCTACCGTGCACTAATTATTTGTGGGTCCACCATTTAAAAAACTGAAATGAAGTTATGTCTTTATAAAAATATATATGAAGAGAGAAGTAATGGAAGATATAATCTTTGTCATGAAAAACTATATATCCAAAGATGGGAGTCATTATTTGTATTATCTGCATTACTTATACGGCAAAACAAAAGATGATTCTGGAGAAGAGCAAAGAGCACCTCTGATTTTCTCCCTAACAAATGACCGCTAGATGGAGAAAATTACTTTTCAAAAAATAATTATTTAAAGAGTATTGGCCGAAGGGTATAAAGCAAAGAAGTAAGTATTCCTTCAAGAAAATGAGAAAATCAGCTAAATTGGGGGGTTTGGAGTTTTTTGGTTTTGTTTTGTTTGTTTTTTTCTTTTTTTTATTATTATTATTATTATTTTTATTATAGATAAAAATATGCAAGCTGAGTCGCATTCTGTCTTGTTAGAGTGCAGTGGCACCATAGCTCAAAGCTACCTCAAACTCCCAGGCTCAAGTGATCCTACTTGCCTCAGCCTCCCAAGTAGCTGGACCCTTGACTAGTTTTTCTGTTTTTAGTAGAAACAGGGTCTCACTATTGCTCAGTTGGTCTGGAACTCGGTAGCTCATGCAATCTACCCACCTTCCCCTCATTCCCTAGTTTCCAGTCTGGGGCTGCAATTTGCCCTGGGAGTGATGGGATGATGAGATGTCAGCGTTTCTTTTGTCTTCCAGCCACATTTTGCAGAAGTCCCATTATAGGCATGACTCAGAGGTCCAGGACTCCTTTTGTTAATCTAACTCATCTATAAGACAGAAGCTCTATCCTACTCGCACCAAGTCAAGAACTTTGGGGTCCTGGATACCCTCAACCCAGCTCACTTCTCAGGCACAGGTTCTATACCAGTAAAGATAAGTCCAGAAGATAGAGGACATGCATATCCCCCCACATGCCCCTGCTGGTGGGGCAGGTTGTCACTCTGGGAAAAGCAAAGCACTATTCTTCTGCAGTGACACAGAGGTTCTGCCCAGGCAGAAAGACAGGTCAAAGAGGCAGGTCTTTGGAGGATGAAGAACTCCACAGCTATGCCTAAGGGAGCTGACTTTATTTGGAACAGAACCTAGAGAATTCCATGCCTAAGGACACTGTCAAAAGTAATGAACATCTCGGTGGGGAGCAATTTATCAGGCACTCATAGCTCGTGATACAAGTAACAACCAGCAAAACGACAGAGTCTTCAGAAATTTAACAAAGAATAAGGGACAGACAGCCAAGAAGAGCCCTCCTGGGATCACTCAGAACCTGGGTGGTCAGGAAGACTGTATGCAGAGCTGGACCACACTCATTCAGAAGCAATCAGTGCTGGATGTAGACAGACTTGGAACCATCCCTGAACCACACACAGGCCAATCAACAAGGGGCAGAAGCTTCACCAGCACTAGAGGCCTCAGCATAACCCTTCACCAAAACCTGGCTGAACCCTAAGCTGTACTCACCCAGAGGCAACTCCTAGGAAAATGGACTTGAAAACAAAAATCCTCCTTATCTCTGACAGTCTGAAAATCTGTGTACAGGCTAAGATTCCACCCTCTCAGAGGTGATGAGATAGGGAAAATCCAAGCTAGTAGTCCTAACAAAATGTGGAGGCAAATACAGAATTATTTAAACTGTAATAGCAGCCTGTAAGCCACATAAATATACATATCCAGTGGTAAAAGAGTAAAAATATAGCTGGCTAAAAGATCTTTAGCACAATCTATGAGAAATCAGTGTTTTCAAGTGAAATCAAATCTCTAGGTGGTCCGGCGAACTAACTAGTATGAACAAGAGGCTGCACAGGTGTGGAAGATAGAGTTTAGTCACTAAATATGTAAATAAATGTCAAGAAAACAGCAACGTCAGCCCCTTGGGATGGAGGAGGGACAGTGAGTAAGCCGAGTTACTACAACACAACATGCAACATGCCCAGTTTTCAATAATAAACAGGAATTTGTTTTCTCAGAAATCTATATTCTAAGAATTTAAAATCAAGATGTCAGCAGGGTTTGCTTCTTTTGCTGCCTCTCTTCTTGTACATTGGCTGGTACATGGCCATCTCCTTCTAAATGCTCTTCACAGAGTATCTTCACGTGGTCCTCCCTTTGTGTCTGCTTTTATCTAATTACCAATTACCACTTCTTAGAATTACCAGTCTTATTGATTAGGCCCCACCCATAGGACCTCATCTTTCCTAATTACCTAACTGCCCTATCTTCAAATACAGTCACATTCTGAAACACTGGGTGTTAAACTTAAACATGGAAATTTTGCAATGACACCATTCAGCCCATAACAGATTCAGCTTGTAACAAACTCATATACAGAAGAAAAGCAGAAAATAGGAACTGCTTTTGAAGGAATCTGTATCAATAACTTAGCAGACAATGACTTCTGTCATTATAAATATGTTCAATAAAGTAAAGGGGACCTAGTCTAAAGAATGTTTTAAAAATGCATGATAATAATGTCTCCTTAAATAGAGAACACCAGTAAAGGAGAAATTATTTTAAATGAACCAAATGGAAATTCTGGACTTGAAAAGTATATTAACATAAATGAAAGTATGACAAGAGAGCTCAACCAGAGGTTTTAGCTGACAGGAGAAAGAAACAGTGAACTTGAATATAGATCAATAATGTATTTTAAAAAAAGCAAACAAAACAAAAAAGGGGAAAAATGAACAATCCCTTTAAGAGACGTGCAACACCCTTCAGCATACCAGCTTATGCATGAAGTACCAGATGGAGAGGAGAGAGATAAAGAAGTAGAAAAAAAAAAAAAAAACCTCAATGAAGCAATGTCTACATTTGATGAAAAGCACTTATCTAGACATCTAAGAAATTCAATAAACTTTAAATAGGAGAAACACAAAGACATCCATATACAAACACCAGAGAGTCAAAATGTTGAAAGATACAGAGAAAGATACAGCAAGAGAAAAACGATTCATTGTTTACAAGAGAACCTCTAAAAGATTACAATTAGCTTCTCATTAGAAACAATGGAGGTAGTGGATGACATATTTGAAGTGCTAAAAGTAAAAAAACTGTCAACCAAGAACCTAGCAAAATTATCTTTGAAAAACAAAGGCAAAATAAAGACATTCTGGGATATATCAAAGCTGTTGACCTGCCTTATAAGAAATTCTAAGGGGAGTTTTTTGACTAAAAGCAAATCACACCAGAGAATAATTTGAGCCTGCATGAACAAAGAAAAACTGCTAATAAATGTAATGATGTAAGTAAATAAAAATGACAATATAATTGAATGTTTATTTCCCTTTCTTTTCCAAACTGATTTTAAAATGAAATTGCATAAAAATATGTATAGCATTATATTATTGAGTTTATAACATATAAAAAAATTATATATTTGAAAAACCAACACAGAGAAGGTGGGTAAGAGTAAAGCTAGAGGGTGGTGCCTGTGGCTCAACGGAGTAGGGCGCCGGTCCCATATGCTGGAGGTGGCAGGTTTAAACCACGCCCTGGTGAAAAACTGCAAAAAAAATAAAGTAAAACTATAAAGAGTAAGAAAGTGACACCAGATAGTAGTTCAAATCCACAGAAGAGAAAAGAATCATAAATGGAATATAAGAAGTTTAATAAAACAAACTACATGAATATGTACTTTCTCTTCTTTCTTCTCTGTTTCATTGAAAGACATAAGATTATATAAAGTATTTTATAACAGTGTACTTTTCGGGTTGTTATATATAGGAAACTATTTTAAATTGCACATGAACTTTATGGATGCATCCATATATAAAAAATAATATTAGTGGAACCCAAAAGAGAGGAAGAAAGTAGAGCCATATATGAGTAAAATTTCATTATTTCATTGGAGTTAATTTTATGTAAATCTGAAATAGCTTTTGTTAAGTTAAAACTTACATGGTTAGCACTAGAAAAAGCACTGAGAAAATAATAATTAAATATGATTAAAATCAATTAAATATCATACTAGAAAATGTTTGGCTAATGCAATAGAAGCAGTGAACAAGGAACAGAGGAATGAAACAAACATAGGACATACAGAAAACAAAAATTCAAAATGGCAGATGAAATCCAAATATTGCAATAAAATATTATCAACAGATATAAACAATTTAGTCAAAAGGCAGAGCATATCAGAGTGGGAAAAGAACATGATCCAACTATAAACTCTGTAAAGGACACACATTAAATTCAAAGACACAAATGAAAGTGAAATAATTGAAAAAGATATACTATGCAAATAGCAAGCTTAAAAGGGCTTGAGCAGCTATATTAATATAAGAGAAAATAAATTAACTTTGAAGCCAAAGTATTGCTAGAGATAATGAAAGATATTTGATAAAGATATGGTTGCTAATTCACAAGGAGGATATAACAATTATAAACATATATGTACCTAACAACACAGCCTCAAATAACAGAAAATAACAATTAACAGAATTGAAGAGAGAAATGGACAAATCCCTAATAATAAAGATTTCAGCACTCTACTTTTAATAATGGTAGGAACAACTAGACAGGATATAAAAAGGGAAATCAAGGATTGAACAACTGTATAAACCAACAAGACCTAACAGACAATTATAGAACCCTCCACCCAATGACAACAGAATAAACATTATTCTGATGTGCAGATGAAATATTTTCTAAGATAGACCATATGAGAGGCCATAAAACAAGCTTCAGTAAATTTAAAGAAATTAAAATAATACAAATTATTCTTTCTGAACACAACAATTAAGTTAGAAATAAAGAACAAAAGAAATTCACAAAAATTTGGAAATTCACAAAAGATTGTGGAAAAAGAAATGCAGAAATTATACAACATATTCTGAATAGAAAAGGAAAAACTCACAATAGGAATTAGAAAAAAATGAAGATAATACAATACACCAAAAATTATGGAGTGCAGCAAAAGCAACATACAGAAAGGGAAATGTATAGTTGTAAGTGCCTGTCTTAAAAGAGAAGAAAGATTTCAAATTAATATCCTGACTCCTGATCTTAAGATGCTGGAAAAGAAAGAACAAACTAAACCTAAAGCTAATAGAAGGAAATAATAAAAATTACAGCAGTGGGCAGCACCTGTAGCTCAGTGGGTAGGGCGCCAGCCCCATATACTGAGGGTGGTGGGTTTGAACCTGACCCCAGTCAAAACTACAACAAAAAAATAGCTGGGTATGGTGGCAGGCACCTGTAGTCCCAGCTACTCAGGAGGCTGAGGCAAGAGAAATGCCTAAGCCCAGGAATTGGAGGTTGCTGTGCGCTGTGATGCTATGGCACTCTACTGAGGGTGATAAAGTGAGACTCTGTCTATAAAAAAAAAAAAAAAAAAAAAAAATTACAGTAGAAATAAATAGAAAAGAGAACACATTAGAGAAATTCAGTAAAACCAAAAATTGATTATTTGAAAAGATTAACAAAGTTGACATCCATTTAACTAGACTGACCAAGAAAAGAAAGAGAGAAGATTGAATTTACCACTAACATCAGGAATGAGAAAGTGAACAGCACTACCAATATTGCAAAAATAAAAAGGGTTATGAGAAAACTTTAGCATATGACAACAAATTAGACACCTTAAATGAAATGGACATATTTCTAGAAAAACATGCATGACTGAACCTGACCTAAGAAATAAACAGAAAATCTAAATAAACCTATAACCAACTTAACTGGTTATTTAAAAACAGTAATTTCAAAATTGAATTAGTGATTTTTAAACTTTCCATAAAGACAATCCATGACTCATATGCATTTACTAATGAATTCCCCGGGACATTTTTTGAAAAGTTAATTCCAATCCTTTAGAAGCTCTCCTCAAAAATACAAAAGGAGAGACCACTTTTTAACTGATACCAAAAGAAGGCAAAGACTTCACAAGGAAAGAAATTCTTATATCCCTTATGAACGTAGACACAAAAATCTTCAACAAAACACTAGCAAATTGAATCAAGCAGCATAGAAAAAGAATTATGCTCCTTGACCTAGTGAGATTTGTTCTAAGAATATGAGGTTGATTTAACATGTAAAAATCAAGTAATATAACATATATTAATAGAATAAAACACAAAATTCACAAGGCTGTCTAAAGAGACATAGTGAAAGCATGTGACAAAATTTACAACCTTTCATAATAAAATCAAGCAACAAATTGGGAATAAAAGGTGGCGTCCTCAGCCTGATACTTGATATCTAGGAAAAACCCAAAACCCTTAGGTAAGATCAGCTTCATGAAATGGACAGAATTTAATTTACATTTGGAAAGGAAAATGATTTATGTGTAACTAGAGAGTATTTCTTTTAATATTGTACTTCTCTTTTCTGAGACACAGTATTGCTCTGGCGCCTGAGCTAGAGTGCAGTGACCTCAGCCTAGCTTACAGCAACTCAGACTCCTGGATTCCAGTGAACCTCCTGCCTCAGCTTCCTTAGTAGCTGGTACTACAAGCACCTGCCACCATGCTCAGCTATTTTTTCTGTTTTTAGTAGAGACAGGGTCTTGTTCTTCTCAGGCTGATCTCAAATTGCTAAGCTCAAAGGATCCTCCCACCTTGGCCTCTCGGAGTGCTAGGATTACAGTTGTGAGCCACTACACCCAGCCAGTAGAGAGGAATGTTGGAGAAAGAGCCAGCCTGGAAGAAGGAGTGTGGTGGTGTTGGCTGGTGAAGCCAGATGTCTGGACAGCCCAGGGATCCAGCAAATCTAGGGAGACTTTCTAAGCAATAGTACAGGGTTAAAAGTAAATTAACAGAACAAGAACATGTGGAGAGTGTTTGAAAGATATCAAAATCAAACTCTTTATTTCAAAATATTCCCCCAACTGGTCCTACTCCAAAAAGAAAAAGAAAAGAAAACCAGGGAGAAGAAAGTAGAAGTTCTTTTTCCTCTCTCTTTATTTGTGTTCCTGATCTCCAGTACTATTGCTACTATAATTCATTTTCACTGCAGGCTAATTAAACCTACAGGGAATCCAGAAGTCTCACCAGTATTTCTCCAAAAATATAGTGTCTCTGGGAGTAAGCTCCAAACAATTGACTTAAAAATGAACTTTGGGGACCTAACATATTCATCAATTGAAGAATGCTTGTACATGGTATATTTTACAGATGATTTGTTTTCCTAATTATGGTTTACTAAGCTTAATAGAGCCAGTTTCCGTTCCATCGGTACACACTGAGGGAATTAGAGGGCTTGATAGTAGACTGCATTATCAAATAGATATACAGCCACGTGCCATATTATGTGGCATTTCAAAGACAGACCACATATATGACATTGATCCCTTATGAGTACAATGCCATATTTTTACTGCACCTTTTCTATGTTTAAATATGTTTATTTTTTTTATTTTTTTTTTATTATAGATAAAAATATGCACCATAGATGTGGCCCAACCCATCACCCTCCCTCCACCCAAACCTCCCCCCTCCCTTCCCCTTCCTTGGTCCTTTCCCCATAATCTTGTGGTATAGTTCGGTTATAGCCTTCATGTGAAAGCTATAGTTTAGCTTCATAGTAGGGCTGAGTACATTGGATACTTTTTCTTCCATTCCTGGGATACTTTGCTAAGGAGAATGTGTTCCAGCTCCATCCATGTAAACATGAAAGAGGTAAAGTCTCCA
>CAUYPK010106048.1:0-22045 GCA_963574355.1 Loris lydekkerianus
TGTAGTCCCAGCTACTCGGGAGACTGAGGCAAGAGAATCACTTAAGCCCAGGAGCTGGAGGTTGCTGTGAGCTGTGTGATGCCACGGCACTCTACCAAGGGCCATAAAGTGAGACTCTGTCTCTACAAAAAAAAAAAAAAATTTGTCCTTTTGTTAGGCTTAATTCACTCAATTGCTTTAAAAAAGCCTATAATTGTATAAAGCAATAATTATACCACAATATTGTTAGGTTTATAACATATATAAGTGTAACATGTATGAAAGTGATAGCACAAAATAGGGAAGAGGAAATAGAGGAAAATTGCTGTATTTTGGCAGAACTAAGTCACTATAAAACACAAAGTGGTAAATTAGAATTATAATTCTTAAACAGCTAATAAGAAAATAACACAACATGATTAGGCTTCACAAAAAGGCTCATACCTATAATCCCAGCACTCTGGGAGGCAGACTCAGGAGGACTGCTTGAAGCCCAAGAATATGAGACCAGCCTGGGTAACAGAGTGAGATCCCATCAATACAAAAAATGAAAAATAGGCGGTGCCTGTGGCTCAGTGGGTAGGGAGCTGACCCCATATACTGAGGGTAGAGGGTTCGAACCCGGCCACAGCCAGCTAAAACAGCAGTGGCAACTGCCAACAAAAATAGCCAGGTGTTGTGGCGATGCCTATAGTCCCAGCAACTCGGGAGGCTGAGGCAAGAGAATTTCCCTAGCCCAAGAGCTGGAAGTAGCTGTGAGCTGTGACACCATAGCACACTACTGAGGGTGACAAAGTGAGACTCTGTCTCTAAATAATAATAATAATGAGGTAAGGTGGTGGGCATCTGTAGTCTTAGCTACTGGGGAGGCTGAGGCAGGAGGATTTCTTGAGTCTTGAGGTTGATCTCTAGAGGTTGGAGCGAGCTATGATTGTGCTACCATACTCTGGCCTGAGTGACAGAGTGAAAATCTGTCTCTTAAAAACAAAAACAAAAACAAAAAAAATGGAATCATACAAAATATGTTCTCCACTAGAAACCAATAAAAGAAGAAAATTGAGAAATCCCCAAGTATTTGGAAACTAATCCAAGAACTTCTAAATACCCATGGGTCAAAATGAAAACACAATGGAAATGAGGTAATAAGTGGAACTGAATGAAATTGAAACATAGCGTATCAAAACTTATTGCATACCATTAAAGCAATGCTTAGAGAGAAATTTATAGTTTAAAATGTTTATACTAGAATGGTAAAAAAATCAAATATCAATAATCTATGCCAGTGTTTTTGAACTTTTTTTTTTTTAATCTCACAGCCTACTTGAACCTATAGTTAAACTTCCATGGCACATTTAAAGTGTGTTCATCAAAAAAAAAGAATTAAAAATCACTGTTCATGTGGCGCCTGTGGCTCAGTGAGTAGGGTGCTGGCCCCATATACCAAGGGTGGCAGGTTCAAGCCCAGCTCCAGCTGAACTGCAACCAAAAAATAGCAGGGTGTTGTGGCGGGCGCCTGTAGTCCCAGCTGCTCAGGAGGCTGAGGCAGGAGAATCGCGGAACCCCAAGAGCTGAAGGTTGCTGTGAATCCTGTGACATCACGGCCCTCCACCGAGGGCGGTAAAGTGAGACTCTGTCTCTACAAAAAAAAAAAAAAAAATCACTGTTCTGGCTTGGTGCCTGTGGCTTAAGTGGCGCCAGCCACATACAACTGAGCTGGCAGGTTAGAATCCAGCCCAGGCCCACCAAACAACAATGACGGCTGCAACCAAAAAATAGCCGGGTGTTGTGGCGGGCACCTGGGGTCCCAGCTACTTGGGAGGTGGAGACAAGAGAATGTCTTGAGCCCGTAAGTTGGAGGTTGCTGTGAGCTGTGATGCTATGACACTCTACCCAGGGTGACAGCTTGAGGCTCTGTCTCAAAAAAAAAAAAAAAAAAAATCACTGTTCCTCCTGGGGGCAGGACACAACTACAACAGGGACCTTACCTAACAAACACAAACATTGTAACCTAATCATTTGTACCATCATTTTTTAAAATCTGAAATTAAAAAAAAGAAAACACTGTGCTTTGAACTTCTTTTGAAAATAATTTAATTAATGGTCTTTCCAATTTTCGTAGCACACCTGAGACCCACTCTTGACACACCAGTGCGCTTGGCACACCAGTTGAAAATCATTGATCTGGCTCAGTGCCCGTAGCACAGTGGTTACAGTGCCAGCCATATACACCGAGGCTGGCAGGTTTGAACCTGGCCCGGGCCAACTAAAACAACGACAACTGCAGAAAAAAATAACTGGGCATTGTGGTGGGCACCTGTAGTCCCAGCTACTTGGGAGGCTGAGGCAAGAGAATCACTTAAGCCCAAGAGTTGGAGGTTGCTGTGAGCTGTGACACCACAGCACTCTACTGAGGGCGACAAAGTGAGACTCTGTCTCAAAAAAAAAAAAAAAAATGGAAAAGAAAATCATTGATCTAAGCATTCACCTCAAGTAGTTCACAAAAGAAAAGAAAAGCAAACCCAATGTAAGGGGGGAGATAATAAAGAGCAGAAATAGAGAAAAATCAGTGAAACTAAAAGTTCGTTCTTTGAGAAGATCAACAAAATTGATAAAACTTTAACTGGTCTGATGAAGAGAATGAGAGAGAACACACAAATTACAAGTTCGACGCCCGTAACTCAGTGGTTAGGGCGCCAGCCACATATACCAAGACAGATGGGTTCAAACCCGGCCCTGGCCTGCTAGACAACAATGGACAACTGCAACAACAACGAAAAAATAGCCGGGCGTTGTGGTCTGGGCCTGTAGTTCCAGCTACTTGAAAGGCTGAGGCAAGAGAATTGCTTGAGTTCAAGAGTTTGAGGTTGTTGTGAGCTGCAATGCCATAGCACTCTACTGAGGGTGATATAATGAGACTCTGTCTCTAAGAAGGCAAACAAACAGGGCGGTGCCTGTGGCTCAGTGAGTAGGGCACCAGCCCCATATGCTGAGAGTGGTGGGTTCAAACCCAGCCCCGGCCAAATTGCAACAACAACAAAAAAAAAGCCAGGCGTTGTGGCGGGCGCCTGTAGTCCCAGCTGCTTGGGAGGCTCAGGCAAGAGAATCGCATAAGCCCAGGAGTTAGAGGTTGCTGTGAGCCGTGTGATGTCATGGCACTCTACCCAAGGGCAGTACAGTGAGACTCTGTCTCTACAAAATAAATAAATAAATAAATAAAATAAAAAGCAAACAAACAAACAAAAAATACATACAACTCAGACTTTCCTAACAAATGCAAACAATGTAACCTAACGGTATGTACTCTTTTATCAATTCGAAATTTAAAAAAGAAAAAGAAAAAGAAAAGGCAAGAATATTCTCTTTCCCTACTTCCAATCAATATTATACTGGAGATTCTAGTCAGTACAGTAGGGAAGGAAAAGAAATTAAAGGCATACAGATTGGAAAGGAATAATCAAAATTGTTTTGAATTGTAGAAGAGGTATATGTAGATAATTCTATGGACTGTATTTCAAAATTAGTAAACTTAATAAGCAAGTTTAGCAGGGTCAC
Organism: Loris lydekkerianus; assembly: GCA_963574355.1. Lineage (NCBI taxonomy): Eukaryota > Metazoa > Chordata > Mammalia > Primates > Lorisidae > Loris > Loris lydekkerianus. The sequence goes on from CAUYPK010106048.1 coordinate 3,532, forward strand.
CGTATGCAAGATCAGTATACAGAATCAAAAACTCCACACAGACGGCGCCTGTGGCTTAGTGAGTAGGGCATCGGCCCCATATACTGCGGGTGGTGGGTTCGAACCTGGCCCCAGCCAAACTGCAACAACAACAAAAATAAATAAATAGAAGTCTTTAAGAAAAAAACAAACTCCACACAAAAATGCATGTGCAGATGATTTCAACAGTAAAGTCTACCGAACAGTTGAAGAAGAATTAACACCAATTCTTCATAAATTCTTCCAAAAAACTAGAAGAAGAAGAAGACTTCCCAACCCATTGTATGAGAACATTTATTACCCTGATACAAAATACAGACAGACTTCACAAGAAAAACAAAAACAAAACTATAGACCAATATTTCTTTCAGATAGATATAGAAATCTTTAGTAAAATATGTACACAGTAGAACCTCTGTTAGTTGAATCACCCAAGGGACTGTAACAAACTGGTCAACATATGGAGGTGATCAACATAAGAAATTAGCCCTACTGTGCTGGTATGTGCATGCGATATGCGTCTGATATATGAAAATTAAGTCAACTTAAGAAAGTGATCAGGCCAGGCATGGTGGTTCACACCTGTCATCCCAGTACTCTGGGAGGCCAAGGCAGGTGGATTGCCTGAGCTCACAGCCTGAGCCAGAGCAAGACACCACCTCTAAAAATAGCTAGGTATTGTGGCAGGTGCCTATAGTGCCAGTTACTTGGGAGGTTGAGGCAAGAGAATCATTTGAGCCCTAGAATTTGGGGTTACTGTGAGCTGTGATGCCATAGCACTCTACCCAGGGTAACAGCTTGAGGCTCTGTCTCAAAAAAAGAAAAAAGAAAGAAAAATAAAAAGAAGGTTATCAATGTAGGTAGATGGTTAACTATGGACGTTCTACTATACTTTCAAACTGTGGCTAGACACAGTGGCTTATACCTGTAATCCCAGCACTTTGGGAGGCTGAGGCTGGAGGACTGCTTGAGGCTAGGAGTTTAAAACCAGCCTTGGAAACAGAGAGAAACTCTGTCTCTACAAAAAGTAAAACATTTAGCTGAGTGTGGTGGCACACAGTTGTAGTCCTAGCTACTTGGGAGGCTAAAATATGAGTACTTCTTGAACCCAAGAATTTGAGGCTGCAGTGAGCAATGCAATGATTACTCTAGCCTGGGTAACAGAGCAAGAGCTTTTCTCTTAAAAAAAAAAAAAAATACTATCAATCTGAATCTAGCAATACATGAAACAGATTGTACATTATGACCAAGTGGGATTTTCCCAGGAATGCAAGGTTGGCCGAATTTATGAAAATCAATGTAATGCATCATATTAACAGAATAAAGGAAGAAAGTATTGACAAATCTAACATTGTTTCATGATAAAAACACTCAGCAAACTAGAAATAGAGGGGAACTTCCTCAATTATGTTGAGGGTTTAAGGGCTATCTATGAAAAACCTACCACTAACTGAAGTGAAAATATTGAACTTTATGGTGAAAAATTGAAACTTTCTAAGACCGGGAACCACATAAGGATGTCCATTCTCACCACCTATTCAACATTGTACTGGAGATCATAGCCAAGGCAATCAAAGTCCATTTTCAATTTTGTTAAAATGAGAATGATACAAGTAAAGCTATGTCTATTTGCAGAGGACATCATCTTGCATACAGAAAATCCTCAAGAATCAACTAATAAACAAATCCAAACAGTTTTAAGAGTATAATATTGGGCGGCACCTGTGGCTCAAAGTGGTAGGGCGCCGATCCCATATGCTGGAGGTGACGGGTTCAAACCCAGCCCCAGCCAAAAAAAAAAAGAAAGAAAAAAAAGGAAAGAAAAAAGAGTACAGTATCAGCATATAAACTCAACCATATTTCTCTGTTACCAATGAACAATATAAAAATAAAGTTCAGAAAATGATTCTATTTTCAAGCATCAAAAATGATAAAATGCTTAATAAATGTTGTTTTTCTTTTCTTTCTTTTTTTTTTTTAGACATAGTCTCACTTTGTCACCTTTGGTAGAGTGCTGTGGCATCACAGCTCACAGAAACCTCAAACTCTTGGGCTCAAGTAATTCTCTTGCCTCACCCTCCCAAGTAGCTGGGACTACATGTGCTCACCACAATGCCTGGCTATTTTTTTTAGAGATGAGGTCTCGCTCTGGCTCAGGCTGATCTTGAACCTGTGAGCTCAGGCAATCCACCGGGTTCAGCCTCCCAAGTGCTGGGATTACAGGCGTGAGCCACTGCGCCCAGCTTAATAAATGTTTTTAAAAGTGCAAAATTGATACTCTGAAAATCGAAACATTGTTTAAAGAAATGTAAAATGGGGTGGCACCTGTGGCTCAGTGAGTAGGGTGCTGGCCCCATATACCAAGGGTGGAGGGTTCAAACCTGGCCCCAGCCAAACTGCAACAAAAAAAATAGCCAGGCGTTGTGGGGGGCACCTGTAGTCCCAGCTACATAGGAGGCTGAGACAAGGGAATCGTCTAAGCCCAAGAGCTGGAGGTTGCTGTGAGCTGTGATGCCCTGGTACTCCACCAAGGGAGACAAAATGAGACTCTTTCTCTAAAGAAATGTAAAATGACCTAAACAAATGGAAAGACATCCCATGTTTATGGAGTAGAAGATTAGTATTAAGATAGCAATAGCCCTCAAACTGATCTACAGATTTAATGCAATCGTTATCAAAATGTTAGCTGTCTTTGCAAAAATTGGCAAACTGGTTCCAAAATACATATGAAAATTCAAGGAATTCAGAATAGCCAAGTAATCTTGAAAAAGACCAGTTGGAGAACTCAAACTTCCTCATTTCAAAACTTTCCACAAAGCAATAGTAATCAGGACGATGTGGTACTGGCATCAGAAGAGACATACTGTAGAGATCTAGGGAATAGAATTGATAGTTCAGAAATAAACACATACATGTAGGGTCAACTGATTTTCAACAAGGGTGCCAAAGTCATCCAATTGGGAAAGAACAGTCTTTTCAACAAACGGTTCTGGGACAACTGGATATCTGCAGGTAAAAGAATGAAGTTGAATCGTTTTTTCTCACTATATACAAAAATTAACTTAAAATGGATCAAAGATCTAAATGTAACAGCTAAAAGTATAACACATGTAGAATGAAATATAGGGTGATCCTTCATGACCTTGAATTTTATAAAGGATTCTTAGATATAATATCAAAAGCACAATCAACAAAAAAAATATAGATATAATTGACTTAATAAAAACTAAAATCAAGGCTCGGCACTTATAGCTCAGTGGCTAGGGTGCCAGCCACATACACTGGGGCTGGCAGGTTCAAACCCGGCCTGGGCCTGCCAAACAACAATGACAACTGCAACAACAACAACAAAAAGCCAGGCGCTGATAGTCCCAGCTACTTGGGAGGCTGAGGCAAGAGAATCACTTATCAGTGATTTTCAACCTTCCTAATGCGGCAAGGTATTTTCATTGTTAAAAAGGGGTTGCAACCCACAGGTAGAGAACTGCTGGCTTAAGTCCAAGGGTTTGAGGTTGCTGAGAGCTGTGATGCCAAGGCATTCTACCAAGGGCAACATGGTGAGACTCTGTTTCCAAAAAAAAAGCAAAAAACTAAAAATAATTTTGTTTCAAAGGACATTGTATTGGTGTTGGCAAGCCATGTTCCTTTTGAAACCTGTGGGAGAATCGTTTTTTGCCTCTTCCTAGCTTCTGGTGTTGGCTGTCCATCTTGGTGTTCCTTAGCTTGTAGTTGAGTGATTCTAATCTGTTACTGCCATCCCACAGTGTTCTCCATGTGCACCGTCATTTCACATCTTCTTATAAGTCACACAAGACTAAGACCCACTTATAAGACCCACTATCCTGGCAGGGCGCAGTGGCTCATGCCTGTAATCCTAGCACTCTGAGAGGCCGAGGTGGTGGATTCCTTGAGCTCACAAGTTTGAGAACAGCCTGAGCAAAAGCGAGACCCTGTCTCTACTAAAAGTTGAAAAACTGAGGCAAGAGGATTGCTTGAGCCCAAGAGTTGGAGGTTGCTGTGAGCTATGATGCCATGCACTCTATTCAGGGGGACAGCTGGAGACTCTGTCTCAAAAAAAAAAAAAAAGACCCACTGTCCTCCAGTTTGATTTCATCTTAAATATTAATAATCACATTAGCAACAATTATAGGGGTTAGTACTTCAATATATCTTTTTGGCGACCACAATTCAACCCATTTCCGACACTATAAAGGAAACGAAAGATGGCTTGGCACCTGTGGCTCAAGCAGCTAAGGCACCAGCCACATAGACCTGAACTGGTGGGTTCAATCCAGCCTGGGTCCACCAAACAACAATGACGGCTGCAACCAAAAAATAGCCGGACATTGTGGAAGGTGCCTGTAGTACCAGCTACTTGAGATAAGCTGAGGCAGGAGAATTGCTTGAGCCCAGGAGTTGGAGGTTGCTGTGAGCTGTGATGCCACTGCACCCTACCCATGGTGACAGCTTCAGGCTCAGTCTAAAAAAAAAAAAAAAAAAAAAGAAAAGAAAGAAAGAAAAAAAAAAAGAAAATGCAAAGATAACCCACAGAGTGGAAGCATTTTCTTGCAAAGAAAAATAATGTATCTAATAAGGAACTTGTGTCTGAACTGCATAAAGAACAATTACAACCCAATAATAAAAAGACAAATAACTCAATTTAAAAATGTATAAAAGAGATGGACATACAATTTTCCAAAGAAGATGTACAAATGACCAATAAGTTCATGAAAACATGCTCAGTATCATTAACTATTAGGGAAAAGGAAATCAAAACCACAAAGAGATACTATTTCATATCCACTAGGATAGCTATAATAAAAAAGAACAAGTGTTAACTAGGGTGTAAAGAAACTGAAACCAATAGAAACGTAAAATGGTACGCTCACTTTGAAAAACTATCTGGCTATTCCTCAAAAGTTTAAAAATCGAGTTGCCCACAAGCTTTCAATTTCATTTCTTGGCATATATACAAGAGAAATAAAAGCATGTGTCTATACAAAAACTTTTACAAGAATGTTCATAGCAGCATTATTCACAAAAGCCAAAAAGTTGAAACACTGAAATGTCCATCGATTAATGAATAACAATATGGTATTTCCATATAATGCATTATCTTTCAGCATTAAAGAAGTTCTGATACAACAGGAATTAATCTTGAAAAACTTATGCTAAGTGAAAGTGGCCAGTCACAAAAGATCACCTAGCATATGATTTCATTTATATTAGCAGTTCTCAACCTGTGAGTTGCGACCCTTTTGGGGGTCTCCTGTATGTCAGATATTCACATTACGATTCATAACAGTAGCAAAATTATAGTTATGAAGTAGCAACAAAAATAATTTTATGGTTGGGGGTCACCACAACACGAGGAACTGTATTAAACGGTCGCGGCATTAGGAAGGTTGAGAACCACTGATTTATATAATATGAATGTTCAGAATAGGCAAATCTATAACGATACAGTAGAATAGGGGTTGCCTAGTTCTAAGTGGGTTGAGAGGAAGTGGAAAGTGACTGGTAAAGAATACAGTGTTTCTTTTAGGGATGATTATATCTTCTAGAATGATTGTGAGGATAGTCATACAACTCTGTGAAATACACTAAAAATCACTGAATCATACAGTTTAAATAAGTGAATTACATGGTATGTGATTATAACTCAATATTGAAAAATGGAGAGAAGGGCAGTGCCTGTGGCTCAAGGAGTAGGGTGCTGGCTCCACATACTAGGGGTGGTGGGTTCAAGCCTGGCCTTGGCCAAAACTGCAAAAAAAAAAAAAAAAAAAAACAGAAAAAGAAAAAAAGATGGAGAGAAGGTCCTATGGATTCCAGAGAGTGACGTTAGATCTCACACAAGGGATGAGGAATTGGATCAGCAGCAGACCTCTCCCTAGCTACATTAGAAGCTAAAAGTCCATGAAGCCATGCCTTAAAGATGCTGAGAGAAATTTATTTTCAGCTGAAAATTATATACCCAGCCAAAGTATCAATCTAGTGTGAGGGTAGAATATAGATATTTTCAGATACGCAGGGTTAAAGAAATTATCTTCCTGGCTCGATGCCTATAGCACAGTGGTTATGGCACCAGCCACATGCACTGAGGCTGGTGGGTTCCAACCCAGTCAGGGCCAGCTAAACAACAATGACAACTGCAACAACAACAAAAATAGCTGGGCATTGTGGCGGGTGCCTGTAGTCCTAGCTACTTGGGAGGCTGAGGCAAGAGAATTGCTTAAGCCCAAGAATTTGAGGTTGCTGTGAGCTGTGATGCTGCAGCACTCTACTCAGAGTGACACAGTGAGACTCTGTCTTAAGAAAAAAAAAAAAAAGAAAGAAAAGAAATTATCTTCCATGAATACTTCCTTTGGAAGCTGCTGAAGGATGTGTTCTACCCACAGAAGGGCACTAACCAAAAAAGAAGAAATGAAACCAGGAAAACCAGAGATCCATAGAGGAAAGAGAATAAATGAAGTTGCAGGATGTTGACAAAGGAAGTCCCAGGATGAAGGCTATGTAGCTGATCTACCACTTCGCAAGGGGACAGGGAGTTCAAGACCAACCTGAGCAAGAGTGAGACTCCATCTCTACTAAAATAGAAAAACTAGCTGGCCATTGTGGCCAGTGCCTGCAGTCTCAGCTACTCCAGACAGAGGCTGGGGAAGGGAATTGCATAAGTCTGAGAGTTTGAGGTTGCTTCAAGCTGTGATGCCACGGCACTCTACTCAGGGCAGCAGAGTTAGACTCTGTCTCAAAAGACAAAAACAAAACAAAAAAAAAGATGAGGGCAGGAGAACCAAGGGCTTTAGAAGGTGTGTCTCAGAGAGAAAAAAATGCTTTTAAGAAATTGGAACTGATAGTGAAAATGTGTACTGAGAATCACTTTACCAAGCTTTTGCAGAAGGTAGGAAGATTTAACCAGGGGTCAAAGAAAATAAGCGATGAAATGGTGAGACAATAATTAACTCTGAGGAAGGAAAGAAAGGGAAAAAGAAAGGAAAGGTGGTCACAATGTATTAGTTGGTTCAGGCCTGAACACTCTTTACTGATTGTAACTGTAACAAAGAAATGTGGTGTTGTGGTACTGAAAAGGACAGGACAAAGGATGTACGTGAGCTCATCTGTCATGATAGGCTTGTCAAGAGATAGTTGTCTGACTTGGACCTCTATCTTAGGAGTTAGCAATAATAGCAATCAGTGCTTTATTTAGGAAGTCAAAACTACAACTAAATGAGCTGAAATGGTTGCTTTTGGTGAGTAGGTTGAAGTGAGGTAGGAAAGTGCTATTTTCATTATAATTTGTTAGTACACTTTGACTCTGTAAACACTTTGCAGAACAAAAATTAACTTGCTATGAGAAACCATGACCACAACAAAGGTCTTTCCTTTGGAGAGTTTCCTGTCCTCTGAAACATTTCCTCTTTGAAAAGAAGAATAACCCTATCCGGTTTTTCAGGTGTTTCATGAAGGGCACCCTCATAAGTAGCCCTGGGAGGCAGGTATTTATAAGGGACTTTGGTGGCATCAACGGCCAGGAACAAGATCCAGGCAATATGATGAATTATTGAGCTTATTTGGGCACAAAATTTGAGGATAGTCACCCAGGAGGACACAGACTCCAGAGATGGAGGTCAGTGCTCTGGAGTGGAGAGGGGTGAGGGTTGTTTATAAAGGCAAGGTCTGGGGAAGTATTTCAGGAGTTCAACATTTTCCATACAAGTGACTAGTTACAGCACTTTGATTGGTTATAGGCAGTGCTTCCTGCTGGCAAGAACATATTGCAATTCCAAATTAGGAATGTAATAGTCAAAGCGTCTTTTATCTCAGTCAAGGGGTCTTTTATCTCAGAAGCTCTCTGGTCTACGCTGGGAATAAGAAAATAGGGAAAGAAGTTAATCTATAAAAAAAATTCAGTAGGCTGGATGCAGTAGCTCACACCTATAATCCTAACACGCTGGGAGGCCAAGGCACGTGGATTGCTTGAACTCAGGAGTTTGAGACCAGCCTGAGCAAGAGTGAGACCTTGTCTCTATTAAAAATAGAAAAACCAGGCTTGGCACCGTAGCTCAGTGAGTAGGGCACTGGCCACGTACACGGAAGGTGGCAGGTTTGAGCCTGGCCTGGGCCTGCTAAAACAACAATGACAACTGCAACCAAAAAATAGCCAGGCGTTGCTACTTGGGAGGCTGAGGGAAGAGAATTGCTTAAGCCCAAGAGTTTGAGGCTGCTGTGAACTGTGATGCCATAGCACTCTAGCCAGGGCAACAGGATGCGATTGTCTCAAATTAAAAAAAAAAAAAAAAAGTAGTAATTAAAAGGTCAAGTTCTGTGAGTCGGAATGTCAACCTTCCTCAGGCCCTGACGACATTTAGAAGCTCCAAATAGACAGATTATCCATTTTCTTTCACAGTGTTTTGTAAAATATGAAGTTACATGTTGGTGGTACAGTTGTTACCAGGCAGCACAGAAGTAAATATTTTCATTTTACACACAAGAAAACAGAGGCTCCAAAAAGGGAAGCAATACTCCCAAACCACGCAGCCAGTTAGTAGCAAAACCGGTGTCCCGCCTGCTTGTTCTGCTCCTCTCAGCTGGTCGCAGGCCCAAGGACTTAGCCTTCACGTTGTACCCTCTCCCCTCTCCTCACACTGCCCCCATCTTGCTGCCTTCAGAGATGGCAGCCTCCCTGGCGCTGAGCCCCACCAGGAGTGTGATCCTACACTGGGCCTTCGTCCTGGTCACGCACTGAACCCTGATCTTGGTCCCAGATAAAGCAGTAATCCTGGTCATAGACTGAGCCCCAAACCCTTGCCACCAACTCTCTTAATAATATATACAGTTGATAGGTGGCTCAGTGGATAGGGTGTCAGCCCCATATACTGAGGGTGGTGGGTTCAAACCCGCCCCTGGCCAAACTGCAACAACAAAAAAGCGAGGCGTTGTGGTGGGCACCTGTAGTCCCTGCTTACTCGGGAGGCTGAGGCAAGAGAATCGCCTAAGCCCAGAGTTTGAAGTTGCTGTGAGTTGTGTGACGCCGCGGCATTCTACTGAGGGTGATATAGGGAGACTCTGTCTCAAAAAAAAAGTATATATTACAGTTGAACAGGAGTTGGGCCTGGCCCAGAGGACATGAATGGCTGGGTGCCATCCTCCCCCAGTGCTGCAGAAATCTTGTCTCAGGGTAGACATGGTGCAACTGTGGCCTGACTAACCCTCTGACATGGTTGCCCCCCATCCTGGACCAGACTCACAGCTATAGCCTGTGACCAGTCCATTTCTGTCCCTTCCCACTGTCCTCCTGTGCAGCCCGTGGTAGTGAGCAGTTTGAGCATTGTTTGTGAGGTGTCATTCTTTCTCAGAATGAAGCCTTCTGACATGGACGGCATTTGTTCCGTCCTCTCTGTGAGTGAGTAACCCCTCCGGTTCAAATGTCCAAGCACAGCCTTGAGCTGGCTGTTCCCCATCCAGGACCCTTCACTCTAACCCCTTGCCAGGCCCACATTTTTCCAACATGATTTCCAGGAGCTTGCAGAATGCTGGGTTGTTCCAGCTGCTGCCTTGCTCTTAGGGACTAGACCTCCCCCAGGCCCCTCTGTATCAGCTCAATGCTGGCCTCTAACCATTCTCATTTCTCATTGGGCCAGAAGGGGTGGAAGATCAGGGAAGCAGCAGTGGAAAGCAATGGTGCTGGCAATATAGAGGGGAGAAGATGGGATAGCAGGAGACAGGTGTGTCAGTATGTCACTGGGTCACATATGTCAGGGCAGGCAGGAAGCTCTTTCTCTTCCGGGACAGTTGGAGAACACAGGGCCCTGACAGAGGAACTTTCCTGAGATTCCACAGTGACTTAGAAGAACAGGGGCCAAAAGTGTGGATTCCCAATGCTGAAGAACAGGTTTGGACAAAAGGAACAGACCCTGTAGCTCTCTAGGCCATAGGAGGTCCCTGGAACAAGGCCCAGGAGGGAGAGGCTCCAGGGAAAGAAGACATTCCTAATTATCCAAGTCAGTGGTTCTCAACCTTCCTAATGCTGCAACCCTATAATACAGTTCCTATGGGTTGTAACCTACAGGTTGAGAACCGCTGGTATAAGCTGTCCAGTCCTGGACCTCTGGTTGGAAGGGCTGCAGGGTCTGAGTACCTCATGACAAAGGCCCAGAAGTCTGGGCTGCAGCACTTAGCCCAGGTGGAGATAACTGCTGTCTTGGACATGTTTCTGTTTGTGGATTTAGAGCCCAACTCTGTTCCCCAACCAGGGGATCCTGGACTAAGGACCCTTCTGGATCTAGAACAGCTCCCTGGACTACTCCAGGGCTCGGCGGCTGCCTCTGGCCAGTCATAATGCTCACGGAATGTAGAAGGCACCTAGACCCACAATCAGAGTATATATTGGGGGGCGGGGGTGCTGGGAGGAGTCCAGTCAAGTAGGGGCTGCTTATTGGAGCAAATTGGGTCTGAGAAAATCATGGCAGGCAGGTGGGGACCCTGCCCTTCCTCTAAGCCAAGGGGGATGGCTGGTGGTTTTCAGGGACTTTGGGCTGCTCCTCAGTACTGAATTCTGTGGCCCACCCACCCCACAAACCCCAGAGCCTGTTTTTTAGGCTGCTGACAGCTGTGTTGCTCTGGGCCTATCCTCTCCCCACCCTAGTTGTTTACACGCCTCTGTGCCACAAGGCTGGCAGCTCTTTGAAAGCGGAGTAGTTCAAGGTGTGTTCTCTAGGCAGGGACTAAGACTCGGAGGTAATGTTCAGGATGTTTATCAGGGACAGCTCTTATTTTATTCCTAGAGACAAGGTCTCACTCTTGCTCAGGTGGGTCTTAAACTCCTGAGCTTAAGCAATCACCCCCTTCAGCCTCCCAGAGTGCTAAGATTACAGGCATGGGCCATTGCACCTGGCTCTATCAGGGAGTGTTCTTGCAACCAGCACCTACAGAAGGGAGGGTGAGGGGGCAGGAGCGGGCAGAAGAAGAAGCCCAGCAACCAGGCAGCCCAGCCTCAGCCTCCTTGCCTTCCTGGGAGGACTGAGTGACCTATGACAGGAAAAGACCTATCATTCCTGCCTTGGGCTGAAATAGTTGGGCCTTTATTCCCCAGCTGGATTAGTCCTTGGATAGGCTGCCCAGAAAAGGGTATGACTTGGGGGGAGGCAAATCTTCACAGCTAAGGCGATCCCTAGAGGGAGTGAGAGTCCACAGCATCCCACAGTGGGGGCAAGTCCTTCCCTGAGGACTGTCTCCATGTCATGTCTGAGTGTCTGTCATCCTGGGTTTAGTGGGCTATTTTTTTTTTTTAGAGACAGAGTCTCACTTTATCATCCTTGGTAGAGTGCTGTGGCATCACATCTCACAGCAACCTCCAACTCCTTGGCTGAGATGATCCTCTTGCTTCAGCCTCCCAAGTAGCTGGGACCACAGGTGTCCACCAGAATGCCTGGCTGTTTTTTGTTGCAGTTCAGCTGGGGCTGGATTTGAACCTGCCATCCTTGGTATATGGGGCCAGCACCCTACCCACTGAGCCACAGGCACCGCCCATGGGTTTAGTAGACTTTTAAAGATTGCTTGTTGAATGAATAAATGAATGGATGGATGGATGGAGCCCCTAAAACATGTTGGCCTCACTCTCCTCATCTATTAAATGAGGATAATGGTATTTTCCACGTTCACACTGAAGATCATGAACACCAAATGCCATGGTGTACGAAGCCTTCCCATTCTCCTGGAGTTGAAGGTTGTGGCTGGGGCACAGAGGGGTGGGGTAGGCTTGGCAGTTCGTGGTTGCTGCTTTAGGGGAAACCACAGGTGCCTCTCACACAGGGCAGTCAGTGAGGCCCAGGGGAGGGGCGGATGGTATGCAATGTGGGCCGTGGGCACTGAGTCACCACCAAAAGGGAAACCACAGCTTCATGAGGAAAGGAGGCAGGTGGGCCAGACCAAGAGCTAGCACTAAGGCATGGGTATCTGGACAGCCTTCTCCTCACCTCAAGGTCTAGCCCAGGCCCATCCTGCAGGGGCAGCATCTATTGTCGACCACAGGAAAGCCTGACTCAGTCACATTTCTGTGCAACAGGACACAGCAAGAGCTGGGTGATCCTAGACCAAGAGGTATCTCTCTCTGACTCTCTCTCCCCACCCCGTGAAAACAGGACAATCCTTAGAGTTTGAGAAAATTCATCTGTGACATAATCATCTGAAGACTTATAGTCTGTGACTTTGCTTATATTTTTTGCTTAATTTTACTGTCCTCATTACAGTCCAGATCTGTCACATTACATTCATCCACTGATCTCTCTAATTAAACTGTGAAATGTCTTCTCTGTCAGTTTCTTCTGTTTCTTTTTTGTAAGAAAGTGAAAAATTCTGAATTCTTGGCTGGCCTGGTGGCTCACACTCATAGCACTCTGGGAAGTGGAGAATTCTCTTGGAGAATTGCTTAAAGTTCAGGAGCCTAAAGTTCAGGAGTTCAAAAGTTCAGGAGTTCAAGACTAGCCTGAGCAAGAGTAAGACCCCATCTCTACTAAAAATAGAAAAAGCCATGCGGCACCTGTGGCTCAGTGAGTAGGGTGCCAGCCCCATATACCGAGGGTTGCAGGTTCGAACCTGGCCTCAGCCAAGCTACAACAAAAAGTTTGTGGCAGGCGCCTGTAGTCCCAGCTAGTTGGGAAGCTGAGGCAAGAGAATTGCCCAGGAGCTGGAGGTTGCTGTGAGCTGTGATGTTACAGCACTCTACTGAGGGCGACAAAGTGAGACTCTGTCTCTAAAACAAAGAAAGAAAGAAAAAAGGTTGGGCGAGGTGGCTCACGCCTTTAATCCTAGCACTCTGGGAGGCCAAGGTGGGTGGATTGCCTGAGCTCACGAGTTTGAGACCAGCCTGTACCAGAGCACTACCCTGTCTCTAAAGGTAGTGGGGCATTGTGGTGGGTGCCTGTAGTCCCAGCTACTTGGGAGGCTGAGGCAAGAAATCGCTTGAGCCCAAGAGTTTGAGGTTGCTGTGAGCTGTGATGGCACAGTGTTTTACCAAGGACGACAAAATGTGACTCTGTCTCAAAAGAAAAGACAAAAAAGAAAAAATTAGCCAGGAAGCATAGCAGGTGCCTAAGGTCCCAGGTACTCAGGAGGCTGAAGCAGGAGGATCACTTGAGCCCAAGAGTGTAAGGTTGCTGTGAGTTAGGCTGATGCCATGCTCTCTAGCCTGGGCAGCAGAATGAGACTCTGTCTCTTTAAAAATAATAATAATAATTAATAAATAAATAAAAATCTGGGCTCAGCACCCGTAGCACAATGGTTACAGTGCCAGCCACATACACAAAGGGTGGCGGGTTTGAACCCGGTCTGGGCCAGCTAAACAACTACAGCAAAAAACATTGCTGGGCCTTGTGGTGGGTGCCTGTAGTCCCAGCTACTCGGGAAGCTGAGGCAAGAGAATTGTGTAAGCCCAAGAGTTAGAGGTTGCTGTGAGCCGTGTGACGTCATGGCACTCTACCCGAGGGCGGTAAAGTGAGACTCTGTCTCAAAAAAAAAAAAAGAAAGAAAGAAAAAAAAATCTGAATTTATTTATTTATTTATTTTTTTTTATAGAGACAGAGTCTCACTTTACCACACTTGGTACAGTGCCATGACGTCACACCACTCACAGCAACCTCCAGCTCTTGGGCTTACTCAATTCTCCTGCCTCAGCCTCCCGAGCAGCTGAGACTACAGGTGCCCACCACAACACCCAGCAATTTTTCTGTTGCAGTTTGGCAGGGGCTGGGATTGAATCCACCACCCTTGGTATATGGGGCTAGCACCCTACCCACTGAGCCACAGGCGCCACCCAAGATTTTTTTTTTTTTTTTTTTTGATACAGAGCCTCAAGCTGTCGCCCTGGGTAGAGTGCTGTGGCATCACAGCTCACAGCAACCTCCAGCTCTTGGGCTTAATCGATTCTCTTGCCTCAGCCTCCCGAGCAGCTGAGACTATAGGCACCCACCACAACACCCGGCTATTTTTTGTTGTTGTTACAGTTTTGCTGGGGCCAGGTTTGAACCTGCCACCCTTGGTATATGGAGCCGGTGCCCTACTCACTGAGCCACAGGCGCTGCCTTATATCTTGATTCTTAACTATGTGCATTAAAAGCTAAAAACAAAAACTATACAGAGATGATATACCCAGGCTTCTTTTATGCTTTCTTGAAACATGGTCTCAAGTATGGCCAAAGAAATGTGGGCCGTGGGTCTCAAGCATGGCCAAAGCAGTGAGCAAACTGAAGAACCATGAGCTAGTATGATTCATGTTACTATTGAGTCATTCTTTTAGAAAGCAATCCCATCATCTGTTTTCTTACTATTTTAGTATTTTTTTTTAAACAAGCATGGTTAGTAATAATAGGTGAGTAATAATGAAAATATCTCCTGAGGCTTGGTGCCTGTAGCTCAAGCAGCTAAGGTGCCAGCCACATACACCAGAGCTCGCGGTTTAGAATCCAGCCCTGGCCTGCCAAACAACAATGACAACTATAAGCAAAAAATAGCTGGGCGTTGTGGCGGGCACCTGTAGTCCCAGCGATTTGGGAGGCTGAGGCAAAAGAATCACTTAAGGGCAGGAATTGGAGGTTGCTTTGAGCTGTGATGCCACAGCACTCTACCAAGTAGGAAAGCTTGAGGATCTGGGTCAAAAAAAAAAAAAAAAAAAAAGATCTCCTGGGAGAATAAAATAGCAAAATGTTTTAAGATATAGAAAAAAAAAGGCAGTGCCTGTGGCTCAAGGAGTAGGGTGCCAGCACCATATACCAGGGGTGGCAGGTTCAAGCTTGGCCCTGGCCAAAACTGCAAAAACAAAAACAAACAAAAAAAAAATATATATATATATAAAATCATGGAAATCCTATAATATATTTTAGATTTATAGGTGGTCCAGTGGATTTATATGGTAATTATGAGACAGAATAATCTTCATTCTATTTTTTTAATAAATAAAATTTTCTCTTTGGTTTTTGGAAGACCTCCATGAAAAAATAAAAGTCATATAATATTGGTCCTTACAAATAGAACTGCTCAAAAATGAAACTTAAAGATTAAAAATGTGTCTACTGGACCCTGCGATAATCAAGAGTCAAAATGAAATTCCCAAGAGATACATAGCTGAAGGTCCACTTCTCCCTGTACTCAAATAGGGAGGAAAAAGTAGAGATTGTGGATTTGACATAAAATGAGACCCTACCCAAATGATAAATGATATGCAAAATACGTAAATAAACCTAAGTTAGGACAGTATTGAAGGCCCTGGTACTCCTGGTAGACATGAGATACTGACTGCCTTTGGGTGAAGAACAGTTTCTGCCCCCATCCTTCCCAGGTCTTCCCTGCTGCCCCTCTGGCTAGGAGACCAAGGCCTGAGGCTATTTTTGCCTCCTTACTTACTGTCCCAGAACCTACAGAGACCCCTATTGCCCACTGGAGCCCCAAAGCTTGGCCCTCCATGCCCCTGCCTCTGCCCAGCCACTCTGCTCTCCTTGCTATAGGCAAGGCCCTCTTGCTACCTCCCAGGTCCTTGTGGAATCATCAGGGCACTGCCAATGGCAGGCTCTCCACTGTAGAACAGCTGGAGCCTCCAAGGCTGTTGCCTACAAGAGTTTATCAGAAACTCACAAAAGCCTCACAAGTATTGGGGGAAACTGCAGCTCAGAGAAGGATAGTGACTTGCCTGTTGTTGCCTAAAAAGTTATCAACAGAACAAGGACCAGAACCAGACCTTCTGCTGCCTGTTCAGGGCCTTCTCTTCCACGTCCAGGCCTATATCAGCTCGTGCCTTTTTTTTTTGAGACAGAGTCTCACTATGTTGCCCTGGGTAGAGTGCTGAGGCATCATAGCTCACAGCAACCTCCAACTCCTGGGCTTAAGCAATTATCTTGCCTCAACCTCCCAAGTAGCTGGGACTACAGGCACCTGCCACAACATCTGGCTATTTTTTTGTTGCAGTTGTCATTGTTGTTTAGCAGGCCTGGGCTGGGTTCAAATCACAACCCTTGGTGCATGTGGCTGGTGCCATAACTACTGTGCTATAGGTACCGAGCCCAGCTCATGCCTTTTGAGGATGAAAAGGGGAACAGGCTACTTGAGCTCAGAGGAAGCCCCTGGAGGATGTGAGTCTAGGAGATATTCCTCCCTGAGAAGGGAATGGCATTGTACTTGTTCATAGGAGCTAGAAGAGCCTGGTTGTTAAGAGCCCAGGCTCAGGAGTTTACGTCACCTAGATGCTCGTCTGGCTCTACCACTTCCTACTGTGTAGTCCTCAGAAGGTAACCTAATTTCTCTGTGCCCTGGGAGGTTGAGTCCTTTTGGATTCTAAATCAGCAACTCCCTCGGGCTTCCTTGAATCTGGGGGATTGTGGGCAGCGCCTATGGCTCAAAGAAATAGGGCTCTGGCCCCATATACCAGAGGTGGTGGGTTCAAACCTGGCCCCGGCCAAAAACTGCAAAAAGAAAAATAATAAGAATCTGGGGGATTGTGATCCATAAGGAAGATAGACCATTACAGAGTAGAATCTGGACTGTGTCCAGGCATGGACCCTGGCGCTGTCATGTGGCACTGGGTGTAGGTCACTATAGGATCAGGACAACACGAGCACTTCAAGAGCTCCCTCAGCATCCATTCCCCTATCTCACCAACGCCCACTGGTTCAGCTTTTCCCTTCCACTGAGATTCCACAAACTCATCATTTCCATTTCCTCATCTTTTAACTTGCTGGGCATAACCTCAGAGTCCAGACAGCTGCTGGCCTCTCTGATACATATACTTTCAACTCAGCCTCAACTGCTCAGAACCCTCAGGGGAAATTTCTGACTCCATCTGTGGTACAGTTATTGATTTTAGATTTACCCTTCCATGGCGAACAGCTATAAATGCTGGGAAAAAATATATCAAACAACAGTTTGTAGGCATTGGAAAGCGGCCAATGCAAGGCCAAGGAGTGCAGATGAGATGAACTCCATATTTATCCTGCTTTCTCTGTGAGGCCATTTTCCAAACTGATGTACAGGGAAGTGGATCAAGTGGAGCAGACAGTCTCATTGGGCCAAGAAAATAGATACCTGCAATTGGATTTTGTGCAGAATACAAAAAGCTCTATAAAAATTCTACTGGGTTCCTTGGCTATACATATTCAGAGTAGGACTATGAATGGTTCAGTTGACAATAGCCTTTGAGAAGCTGGAGAGTGGGGCACAGACATCCGAGGTCCCAGGGCTAAACAGCACTGGAGGACTTTAGAATTCAGGCCCCAGACAGAAGGGAAAGATCTTTGGGAGTACCCCAGGACTTCATTTAGGATTCCAGAAAGGCTACATACACCCCAAATAAAGGCTGAAAGGGCAAAACTATAATGGCCTACCCTACAAAAGCCTACAACCAAGCCTGTACAGAAATACAGGTGATCCGCCAGTGACTTAAATGCTTGCCAGAACCAAACCTAACACTCTTTAGAGGAAAATAATATGATTCAGAGATTCTAAAATGGAGCAACTTCAATCAGGAATTGCTGGATGAGGGCAGCATCTGTGGCTCAAAGGGGTAGGGCGCTGGTCTCATATGCCAGAGGTGGTGGGTTCAAACCCAGCATCTGCCAAAAAAAAAAAAAAAAAAAAGAATTGCTGGATGTGTGAAGAAGCAGAAAAAAGTGACACATAATTGAAAGATAAAAAAGATAGCAGAAATAGACCCAGAGATGATCCACATATAAAAATAAGTCAGATTAATATGTTAAAAAAGAATAGAACAGTGGGCACCTGTGGCTCAAAGGAGTAGGGCGCCAGCCCCATATGCCGGAGGTGGCAGGTTCAGCCCAGCCCTGGCCAAAAACTGCAAAAAAAAAAAAAAAAAAAAAAAAAGAATAGAACAAAAGATGCACAGGTGAAAAGATTGAATATACATATTTTTATTTTATTAATAATTTATTAATAAAAATATTATAGGAAAGACAAGCTAATGATAGTCTGCAGTAAAAACCTTTACAAGACCATTGCATCACAAATATACAGACACTATAAAAACTGTGTCATGGTGGTTTTGGTAACTAAACAAACATTGAATTTTTTTTTTTTTTTTTTTTTTTAGGACACATTAAAATTTGCTTTAATACTTCTTTGGGGGGAAAAAAAACACTTGTAGTGAATGAACAAGAAACATTTTTATGCTACTATTTGTATCTACCATGCCATGAATTCATAGGGAAGAGGTTCCAGTAGCTCAGGGAGGCACCTTACTATTAAATGTGACAAAGTGTTGATTGACTTTTGAATTCATGGGAAATAGGTTCCAGCACCTTGTATCACTGTTACACGGGGTCTGTTGGTTATCCTGTGTGCTATGCTGTACACATATTATGCCATGAGCTCATGGGGAATAAATAGGTTCTTGCACCTAAAAACATGGGTCCACTAGTACTCCTGTGTGCTATGTTATATGCTTATTATGCCATGAATTCATAGGGAATGGGTTCCAGGAGCTCAGGCTCCTTTC
>CAUYPK010106051.1:0-25934 GCA_963574355.1 Loris lydekkerianus
TTTGACAAGCCAATTAAAAACATTCAGTGGGGAAAAGATTCCCTATTTAACAAATGGTGCTGGGTGAACTGGCTGGCAACCTGCAGAAGACTAAAACTGGACCCGTACCTTTCACCATTAACTAAGATAGACTATCACTGGATTAAAGATTTAAACCTAAGACATGAAGCACACTGGATTTTCCTGCTGATAGGTCCCCAACCTGCCTCCTGGGCCTGTGCATACTTCATCTCCAAGGCCACCGTTTTAAAAACTGACAGTGCCACCAAGTATGCCTACCACTAGGCATGAGTGGTAGCCAAGGGAAAGTCAAGATGTGAAGATACTTTGGACATATGGCTTGGGACATCTGAACATGTCCTCAGGGACTCTCAAGGTATGGACCCTCTCAGGGTGGTCAAGTTGCTGGCAGGGGGCCTGGTACTGATTCTCAACTTGAAACTGGCCTCTCAAGTTGTCATGAAGGTCAAGGTAGGATGTTAGAGCATATTTCATTAATGATTTGTTAGCTTTGTTTGCTCCTTGTATATATTTGGACACAGGGCATGTAAGCTTCCATATGTACCCTTGGCCCCTGGGCCCACAAATTTAAGAATCTATCCCTTTTGTGCATTGATTATTTGGTGTACGGTTTTTATCAAATGGAGATCTCACTCCCCATGTTTGCAAAGAAAGCTTATTTCTCTCCTGTCTAACAATCTTAAAGAATAATTGTGATGGGGTACATTACCTTTTCTTGATCAAGAAGCTCTTGTAAAATAACTTGTCTTTCCTGACACAGCTCCAAGAAATCCTCTGAGTGCAGACTTTCATGTAAGGCAGGGAAGAAGGTCAGCTGAGTGCAGTCCACAGCCACCTCGTCTGGCTCACTCTCCGCTTCCTCTGGTGCCAACTTAACTACAGCAGAATAAAGGGACGCATGGTTTGGGTGTGAGGGGTGGTGCTCAGTATGTGCCTATGTCACTGAGAGGAACTGCAAGATTCCTGGGCAGAAGTGAACAGCGTGGGCCTCTCTGTGCTCCTTCACTGCTTCCCAAAATGGACACGACCCATCTGACCCTCCTTGGGGTGCAGCCAACACACCTCCAAGTTGATTCATCCTGGAGGACCCATGTGTTGCTCCTCTGCACCTCTCCAGTGGCCACAAGGCAACTTTGCAAAACTCACCCTCATTAGTTGGTTAAGCAACTCCCTAGAGGCCCCTCAGGGTTTGCTTTTGCTAAATTTCACTTTGCTCACACTTAAAAGAATGTGTTTTTTCTAATTATAGAAGTAATATCTTCCTCTTGTAAAAAACTTAGAAAAACCATAAGGTTGTGAGAAATAAAACAAATATCACCCACGCACCCAGAGATAGGGCTAACAGAAGGCCTTTTTCTGTGCCAGGTACTTGTGATGACATTTTTCATCTAGTCCTACCTAGGTTGTCAATCCCATTTCATCCTCACTTTACAAATGAAAAATTGAAAAAGGCTATGATATGTAGCTACCAAGAACTAGAAGCAGAATCTGAACAAACTTTCTCTGAGCCCAGAGTCTAGTCTCTTAATCTCTAGGCTGTTTGGCTCCACTGTTTACAGTTTGGTTGATTTACTTTCAACATCTGTTCTGGCTGTATGTGTGCACACACACATAATTTTTTGACATAAGAATAACTTCGCATTTACAGTTTTCTTCTCTGATACTTTTTTCCAATCAAGATTACATCATGAGCATCTTCCCATTCCATTAAAAGTTCTTGGAACAACATAATTGGCTGTGTAATATCTATTATGTGGCAATTGCATAATTAATTAATCCATCTCCTATTTTTTAGAGATACAGATGGTTTTTATTTACGTGTTGTGCTGTCATGACTGTACTGCACTGCAGTGGTCAGTGGGCGCATCTAGATTTATTTCCTAAGATACCCTTCCGGGCAAGGGCACTTGGGTCCAAGCCAAGCATGTAACTCTGCAGATTTCCGGATCCTGCACCTCACCACCTGTCCTGAGCATTCACTTATACATTGCTCAGCAGGCTGTGGGCCATTTTCTTTGTGCCAAGAAGTTCCGGTTCCTCCCCACCTGGAGTCACATATCTGGGCAAATGAGAATGTCTGAGGCTCACAGCAGACCCTCATGGGCTTTTTGCACCTGGGGAGGACAGTCTTGGTGGAACAGGCACCCAGGAAACGCATGGTGCAGAACCACAGCCTCTTTTTTCTCCGTTGGTTGAGCTCCTTCTAGTCTATGCTGGAAACACCAAGGAGATTCAGGGTCATAGGCACCCAGGGGCTCTGCATGTTGAGAATGAGAGGACATAGCAGCCCCAGCCACAGTCCACGTGAAATCAGCAGGCTTTCCATCAGGTACTCCTTGCACGCCCGCCTCCCGAGGTAGGGCAGGCAGGTGATCATTCTGACATTAGCACTGCAGGGTTTGAGGTGAGAGGAGAGAGTGGCAAAGAGGTATTGCAATGTCATCCTATGTCCTGTGCCACAACGGGACCTCCAAATCACCTTGAAATCAGAGCCCAGGATCCTTATTCGTGGGCTTGGGTTACTGCAGACTGGCAAGGTCGTAAGCTTAATGCAAAATCTGTGAATCAGGCAGTCTGTGAGACTAGCTGGGTCAGTGGTAAGCAGTTGTCACTGGACACTGGGCTAAGAAGATACTAGCTGGGGCCTGGGCGATAGTTAAACTCATGGACAGGGAACGTTCCAACTAAAAGGATGTCTTTAGTGGAAAACCACACAATCATATATATGTGTGTGTATATACACACATGTATGTATATATAGTATGTATATATGTGTGTTTAGATGTGTTCATGCCAAAATGACCTCTGAAAATCACCCCTATATTTTTAGTAAAGCAGTTAAACAAGATTCCCTCAAATGAAAAGTTAGGTGTGAATATAAAAAACGATTCCAAGCATTTTCTTTAAATTTGGAAAATAACAATAATTATATCTGTAAGTTTCATAATTATAGAATGTAATGTAAGAAGTAATAACTACCCATTCCGTCTAGTTTTATTCTAAGACATTTTGTTGTTTTCCTGTAAGTTTTTGGTCATTTACTGAATATGTATTAGACAGTTTCAAGGTCTTGGGACAAGATGGTCTCCTCTAAAAAAATTCTTACTGCTGAACCCTCCGTGCAAGTGTCTGGGTCTGGAACAGATTCCTGTCTGCTCAGGAAGTACAGTAATGAGAGGAATCTCGGTGCTGCCTACAATAGACATGCAGCATTTTCTTCTTCTAAAATATGCATTTAATGTATTTAGTAAGGGACTAAGTAAACTCAATAATTGGCTTAATTATTAAAGGAAAAAATAGATAAACTGATGAACTGAATACCTGGGTTTTCAGCATTTGCTTGAAAAAGATCCTTATTTTTGTCTTGGCCCTCCTGAAATAAGACCAGAGAAAAGAAAAATTAACCCCCTGGACACTACGTAGATGTCCCCCCCCCCCTTCATTCCACAGATTCACAGACACACACATGCATGTGACCCCTTCAAATTACTCCAGACTCAACTTCAAGGGAGAGAAATGCTAAATCCTACAGGACCACGATAAAATGCAAGTAGTAATGTTTCTGAGTCAAAGGGGAAAAAACCCACAGTCTTCCATTAAGTAAGACTTCCAGTAATTACCAAGGATGATGCCAAGATGGGATTAAATAGCATCCTGGATGTCTGTGTGGGGGCCACCCTGGAGAGAGGACAGGGAGTGGTTCTGGAGCTGAACAGCCTGCCGCACCAGAGACCAGGTGTCATGGCCAGGCTCCACCTTCATCACTGGCACAGTGAAGTGAGCAGTCTACTTGTTTTCCCTGTCTCCAATTCCTAAGAAACATATTTTGGGGAAGGAAATCCTCACGACCCGACAAGAGTGTAATCATTTGGGGAGATAGCTGGTGGGAAGGAGCAGGCCAGAAACCAAACTACAGGATCACAGCAAATCCCCTTTCCACCCACTAGAATGCTTCAAGGCCATTGTTCCTGGGAAACCACAGAACAGTAACTTTTACTCTGGCCCTGGCTGGGCCAATAAAGGGAAAAACTCCTAGATGTGCCGTGAGTGCAAAAATTCGTCCCTCTGCAGAAGGGATGACTCCTTCTGAGAACCCTTCTCCCACATTCAACCCTACTGAAAAAGGGTAATAAAAGCCTCTTGAAACTGTGTGAGAGCTGAGCTGCCTCCTGGTCAGACTCCACTCTGCTCTTTTTCTCTTCTAGTAAAGCCTTTTGGAGCCCTGGATTGACCTCCTCTCCTTAGGGACCCTTCCCCCAACTCTAGCCTGTTTGCCTCAATATCGAGGGGAAAAATACTACATATCACCAAATGTTTATTGATAATAGTTTAAAAAAATGTAAACATCTACAGAATAAATGAAATACAATTCTTTGTTAGGTATATAAAGGCTTAAAACACACTTGGGTTTCAGACTAGAGAATTAACTCAACATGGTAATTTGGAATGGACGCAGAAGGAGATACGCAGCATTCCAGGGTTTGGAAGGCTTCCTTTCAGAATATTTTAAATTATGATTGTTCAGTGAGGACATGAAAACTGTGACCATCGTCTATGGACCATAACCATAAACTATGAACATTTTTCTATATCTACTACCAAATGAATCCAACTGAACTTCTCATTCTTTAAAAGGCAAAATCGTGAATTGGAAGACAGAGTTCAAACTTCATTACAGCAGACTCCCAGGGACTGCCCAGATTCTCTTGTTTGGGAAGCCAGGACAGCTTCAATTGTGTTTGGACTGCGTGGGTCACCCCCCCAGGCTTGAACTTGCAGAAATAGCTGAGTTCAAGACATTTTTCCATGTAAAACTTATTATAGCATTTGCTTATAATAATACTTGTAGCAGTGTGGGCTGTACTCAAAGATAAATAACTTGTCCAGGCAAGACAAGGGCCATTCCCTGGCTCTTTCCAAACACTGACATCCAGATTATGCCACTGGGCTTTTGCCAATTTCACCGTGGTAAGGGGTCAGTGGCACAGACATACACTGCTCATTTATTCACTTATAAATTTATTCAGGCTGTGGTTACAGTATCCCTCCTACATATCTGAGAGAAGTAGTGAGTTTTTTCTTCTGTTACATGACATCAAAACCAAATTATGAGACTCTTTTAGATTGAACAGCATATATTATTTCTCTTGCTTGATGAAAACAGCTTGAGATGGTGAAGGTAAGGAGCTGCTTCCCTACACAGTGCCTACCTGTAACCACCACTGTCTTGCTGTATCAAACTCCTACCTTGTGCCTTCGTGGGTTCTGGGCGTCCAGCAGAGACAGGCGTTTGATGCGTTTCTTCATACCAGCCGGTCCTTCTCTCCAGTCAAGTTCCCACCGGGAGCTAGGGGTAGATTCTTCCCTCTGACCCCACAACCCCAGCTCCCCAAAAAGCTGCTCCTGGATCTGGGCCCAGGCATTGGCTGCCTTGATGTGACCACATTTCCGCCTCTGGGAAGTAGAAGCACAGTGTCACTCCTGGGCACATTTTTCTCAAACTTCCTGGGAGAAACAGGCCAAATCTCCCTTAATTGATTGAGAAATCCCCATCTGGGTAGCCCTGAGCATCCTTAGGAGGTTCAGTGCACTCACTAGAGCCGGGGCTAGGCCAGAAGAAAGAAACAGTTTCTCAGGTTTGAGATCATTTCATCTCAGTGGGGGGAGGAGGAAATCATCTTCCTTTCAGCCTTCAGAGCCACGAGACTGCTGGGCACCAGGAAGGAAGCAACAGCTCCAAAAGGCCCTGAAGCAGCTCATTAGTGGGTGGTTGGTTCTGCTATTTTATACAATATAAAAACGACGCTGAACATACCACGCTGCTTCCAGTTGCCTGGGCTAGAAGCAGAGTGAGGACAGCTCTGCTAACAGCTGGCTGATTTGGCTGATTCCCATCTCTGGACCTCAGACTCTCCAGCTATTAAATGAGAGGCTTGGCCCATCCTTAGGGACTTTCTAATCCTAATAAATATGATTCTGCAATGTCCAAGGGTTCAAGAATATTCACTGAAGCTAAAATCTTTCGTATAGATAAAAATAATCCCACCTAATATCTATAAAATTCTCACAGTTGGCATGTGTAGTCTTTGACTATAAGACCACCTACTAGAGTATTCTCGCCTATAAAAAAAATCAACACCACGGAACTGCTTTTAGAGATCACGTTGAAGTTTCACGCATCATCTGCCAAAGAAACATTTTCTTTCACATTGGGCAGTATAACAACTTCACAGGGTAAACTTTTGTAATTCTTTGAATAGTTAGTTGATGGCATTTGCTCTAAATTTTATTTTTTCCCCCAGAAAACAGAAAGGTGAAATGCTAATGAATAACTTAGTTATGCAAGAAGCATAACTTAATGTAAATACCAGAGACACTCAGGATCACACATGGGGCTGCTCTTTATCTCATTCCCTGTACCCAGTGCTGCCATAAAGAAGTACTTTCTATCATCCCCATGAGGACACTAAGGCTGGAGAGAAGTGGCTTCCCCCCAAAACCAACAGGTGGCCATGCTGATATTTAGACCCAGTCTGTTGGATTCCAAAGCCCTTTTTGAGTTTGGTAGGTAGATTCCTTCGCTGTGGTGCTATTATCACTGCATGAGCTTGTGGTTTCTGCTGGCCTTACTTCAAAGGCTGGAAGACTTTTGGATCTAGGTCCTACAAATCTGGACCATTTTTATTTTTTATTTATTTTATTTTATTTTATTTATTTATTTATTTATTTTTGCAGTTTTTGGCTGGGGCTGGGTTTGATCCCGCCACCTCTGGCATATGGGGCTGGCGCCCTACCCCTTTGAGCCACAGGTGCTGTCCTGGGCCATTTTAAATGAACAAATTGTTTTGAGATTTCCCATGAAAACACGGCTGGGCATACAGTGCCCAGGATGTGGTCTTTGGTGTCTGATGGACCTGAATCATCATGTTTCTGCTATTTACCAGCAGTCTAATCTGAACGAACTTCAGCTTCCTTATTAGTCAAATTTAGCTAACAATGTTACCATAACAATAAAAACATGGGCTTATGAAAGGATTAAATGATACAATATTTTCAAAAGCTTAATGTGGTGCTTTACCCAGCTTAAGGAACCAATGCTATTAATGTGAATAAAGCTACTCCTATTTCAAAATAAGATTATTTTGTTTCTCTAAAGTCCTTAAATTCATATCCAAAACAGTTATAGAATTTCATATAGTATTCCAAATGGTTAATAAGAAACTAGAAAAATAATGACTTTCCAGAGCTTTTCACAGAGTTTTGATCATACAAAAATAACCCTTTTTTTGGGGGGGTGGGGGGGACATTTCAGTTCCCTGGAGTTCGTTGCTGTATTTGAAGCAATGTTGAGCCTCATGGAGGATTAACAATCTCAAGCTATTGGGTTTTCCAGGCTTGGCTTCAAATTCATCTTCTAAGAGCAATTCTCCACCCAAGTTTCCACCTGTACCGCCTGGAGGTGTGCAGCCACCTAAGTCTTCATCGCAAGACACACACAAGGCTGTCTTGAGTATCAGCAGACAGACGTGTGTCCATGGTGAGGTCCCTGAGAGAGGAGGGGTTGTTTTGTTCATGATAGCAAGTGGCTCCCAAGTTAGAGGGTGTCAGATGACTAAATAGCAAAAGCCCTGCGTCCCCACACCTGTAGGGGTGCTCTGAGATGCCCGTCTTTCTGCACAGGGTAAGGTCCTCTCTTACCTCAGATGGCAGGTGAGCCAAATGCCACATCTGAGACTCCATCAGGGATTCTGCTGTGTGGCAAGCAGCTATGATTTTTGACCAAACAGCACCTTGAAGTAGCAACACTTCGAATTCCCTTTGAACAATCAGCCCTTCCTTACTTCCAGTTCTTGCTGCTCCAGTGAGGCTGACAACAGCCCTTTCTTCAGGGGTGACAACTTTCCTTAAATCCCTCCAATCCTAGGTGGTCTGAGTGGTTACGGGGTGGGCTGACTGGTGCTCTCTGGAGCCCAGGCAGAAGGAGCAGGGTGCAGATATTGATCTGGTTCTGCTTGAAGAACCTGGACACCTGGATCTAGCTTTACTCAAAGCTTGTTCTTTCCCTGATTTTTTTCAGTAAAACAAAACACTTTATTTGTTGCTTAAGCCAGTTTGAATTTCCAATACTTGAATTTGAGAGAGCTGTGACAAATAGTGAGTAGACAGAGACTGAGCAAGAAATGAAAACAGCCCATTGGCCCCTAGAGAGCCTGAAAGAAAGTGGGACTAAAGAAAGGCCATTTCTGGGGTGGCAGGTATCTTGCAAGAAGCTTCAACCAGTGAAGCCTATGTACACAGGATGGATCATTTTTCTAAATCATAATAGAGATTCAATATAAGCACAGGATGGCCTAAAAATGTCACAGACAGAACAAGAGCAGCTGAATGACTATGACTTGAACAGGACAAAGGGGACTCTTAGTAGGCCCAGCCGAGGGACAATGGTTCTTGCTAGTACTTCTGGAATGGGGAGAAATTTGGCTAATAAAGTGTCAGAGTTGCATGACTTATTGTTGATAAAATGATGGAATATAATAATGCTCAGCTTAACTTCCAGGACACTGGATAATGTCACTGTGTCATGCCATAGCTGCTGCCCTCTGCAGTGTCCTCTCAGTTCTGAGTACAATGCTAGGTCAGAGAAGCCTCACATGCCCCGTGATTGACAGCCCTGCGGGGGGCCTGAGGTCTCATCACCACAAGCCTCCTGGGAGGGCCTCTTTGACTACGCCTGGGAGAAGCTATCCTTGAAGAACATGGCAGATTTCACAAACCCGATTTCCGTCCAGAGTCTTTCCTAGACTTTTCTGAAAGTGGAGTGGGGGCCTGTGTTGGCAAACACTGTCCCTTCAAAAAGCGGGGTGAATTCTCCAGACCTCATTATCTCAGGCAGACAGTGATTGTATCTGCATTCTTTAAACATCAAAACAATCTGTCTTAAATATTTAAATACTTGGAAAGTATCCTTGTAGATTAGCCTCTAAATGATGATTTTCTCGAAAATACCTCAATCAACAGTAAAACCTCTCTCAAGCACTCCCTGAGCCCTCGTCAAGGCCCACTGGTGAAAACAAGACAGGCTAACATTCCAAGAGGCTGGGTCCTTCTGGCCTTAAAGCCTTTGCTGAGGTCTCATCCCTTCCACATGAACCTGCACTCTCACAAATTTCAGTGGAAATTCACAAAGTGCCCCACAGCACATCTCTCCTAGTTATCACCATATCTTTCAGTCTCTTCTAACTATAGGAATAGAAATGCTTACACTCTTTATCAGATACCAGTTTGCAGGTTTAAATAAACAACATTCTCTGTCTCATATGATACAACGGTGATGAGGATGTACATGAATAAAAGATGCAATCCTATACAAGGGAGGTATAGGGACAGGGAGATAAAATTCAATGGCTGGTGAATTTACCAGCTGCATTGCTAGTCCTGAATAAAATCAGTAGATCCGTCTGATAAGGCATTGGCGTGCAAAGGTCTGTTCAGTAAGCCAGCCAGCATCTTACCCAGCTGTGCAGCACAGTCAGCAGCAGATGCCCACAGCAAAACCCTTGTCCAAACTGAGAAAAGACTAATTCATTTGGCCTGTGCAGTTAAAGAAACCAGACTACCAGCTGACCCCTCTAACAGTGACCAAGAGCATGTCCTATGCTCTCCCCACCCTCCTCTCTCACACCTGCCTGATAAGCTGCAGGGGTTAGCCCAGGAGGCTATGTTGCTGGACTGTGTGTTTCTGAGGTGCAGGCCACACATCTCACAAACCCCTCTTCTCAGGAACATGTCATGGTCTCCCAAATGAGGCTCTATGGTTGGAATTAGACCAGATGACTTGGCTTCATCTGAGAAGTTTCACCATGTGGCACCCCTCCTGACCACTTGGCCCATCCCAGACACACTAACAGTTCCTTATATCCCATCTCTCCTTTCCTCCTGGAAGAAACAGAACATCACAGAGTGGGTCTTATCACCACGTCTTCTGAGTGTTTGTTTTCTCTTTGGCCTCCCCTACCAAATTTCAAACATCTTCAAGGCAGACCAGTACCATCACAATCTCCTTGAACTGGCTTTGGAACAGAGAAACTGCTCAGTAGATAACATAATTAATCAGGTGTTAAGACTGTGTGCTGTATTCTATGATTAGCAATCTTCAAAAAATTGTTTTTGTTGATAACAATAACATAAACTAAAAATTAATTGCTTAGCCATTCTAGACACATATAGGGTGTCCATTCTCTTCCACCCACATTCTGAGTCCTTCAAAAATGCTCTTCAATCTTCACAGTGGGAAGCATTATCTCACCTTACAGATGAGGATAGTGAGGCTCAGACCCCAGGTGTAGAAAGGGGCAGAACTTGGATGTGAATAGGGCTCTGACCAGCAGAAGCACCTGTGCCTGTTTCCTAGACTGTACAGGAGTCATACTCAAACAAGTGCTTCAAATATCCAAGCCTGCCCTTGTTGGTGACAGCCCATTGCACACAGGATAAAATGCACAAATCTTAATGTGCCACAAGCCCTATTAGTCTGGTCCTTGCTTCCTCTTCACCCCGTCCTTTCCTGGCCCAGGTCTTCCCAGTCATTTCTTCCTCCAATGAGTCAATGACATCTAGCTCTTTCCTGCCTCAGGACTGTCACATGTGCTATCCCCTAGCCAGAAACACCCTTCCCTCAAATATTGTGGCCCTACCTCCTTCTTCACATACCAGCTTAAAGGTTACTTCCTTGGAGAGGACCTCTGACCCACCCAGATTAGATTCCTACCCTATTATAATCTCTTGTTGTACCTATACTTTCTCCATCTAGTGCCCAACAAAAGTAATTATTTATGGGCGCTGCCTGTAGCTCAAAGGAGTAGGGTGCCAGCCCCATATGCCAGAGGTGGTGGGTTCAAACCCAGCCCCAGCCAAAAACTGCAAAAAAAAAAAAAAAAAAAAAGGAAAAAGTAGCTATTTATTTGGAAGTTATTTAGTATATACCCTTTATGTATAGTAAAACTATGTGAAAGACCTAGGTCTGCAGGCTTGAAACTGTGCTCCAAGCTCCTGGTAGGGGTGAGGCATCCTTCACCTTTACTAACTATTTATTGACTAAATTAATAAGCAGATTATTGGATGAACACAAATCCTGTCTCCTCAACTTCTGACAGCATGGGTCCTAAACCAATGGCTCAGGTCACACAAACACAACTCAATCATTGATGACCATTTCTTTTACTTAAACAGAAGGCCCTGTGGTTCATTTTTTCGGGTTGAAGATCCTTGTAATTCTTTTTCCAAGACTCCAGTTTACATGTACTATGTAGAGAAAGGGCATGTTTTGTTTCTTACCTGTACATGGTCTTTGTATAAAGATGCATATAGCTCCTGTCCTTTTCTTCTGTAATTCTCTATACATGACACAAAATCCTAGAGAGAAAACAAGTCATAGCTTAATGACAGGAGTGATTTTTGATAAGTATTTGTCTCTATGTTGACCAATTATGAGAGAAAATAATGGTTTCAGGACTTGTTGGTCAAATTAATCACAACTACATAAATAAAGACCTCACCTGTGTTGATATACTCACATACTACGACACTCAAATACATGTTTATGGATTATTTCCACTTTCATCTATGATGAGCTAGCTTGGAGTAGCTCAACTTTCCTCCCAAATATAACAACAAAAATCTATATTTGAACAATATGATGGAGCTACAAAGAGAGCTAAAATTTGTGGAGCCAAGATCCTAGTGAGAAAAAGAACTCACTGAAGTGAGTTTTACACTTTTTTTTCTTTTCAGCCTTTGAGATATTTACAAATATTCAAATAGCACAAGAGGCTAAGAATCTGAGGTCATAAAATAAACCCAAATAAATTTGAAAGGAAAGACATAATATAAAGTATATTTTCAAATCACAGTGGAATAAAATTAGAAATTAATTAGCAGAAAAAAACTTGGCAAAATAAAAAATGAGTATAAATTAAACAACACACTTCTAAATAACCAATGGGTCAAAGAAGAAATCAAAAGAGAATGCTGAGATCAGTAAAAATGAAGACATTGCATACCAAATCATATAGGATGTAAGGAAAGTACAACATAGGAGGGAATTTATAGTTGTAAATGCCTGAATTAAGAAAGAAAGAAATACCTTAGGTAAATACCCTAACTCTCCACTTTAAGACACTGGGAACAAAAATAAGCACACTAAACCTAAAGCAAGCATAATAAAGGAAACAATAAATATTAGAGCAGGAAGTAAAGAATTACAGAATTGAAAAACAATGGACAAAATTAATGAAACCCAATCCAAGCCTGAGTCTGAGAATAGATCAACAAAATTGTCAGCCTTTAGCTAAACTGACCATGAAGAAAGAGCAAAGGATAAAATTATTAGAAATGATTAGAAATGATTAGAAATGAAAAAGGAGACATTACTACTGACCTTACAGAAACTTTTTTAAAATCAAAGTGTTCCTTTTTCTCCACATCCACGCCAACATCTCTTGTCTTGAGATTTTGTGATATAGGCTAGTCTCACTGGAGTTAAATGATATCTCAAAGTAGTTTTGATTTGCATTTCTCTGTTGATTAAAGATGATGAGCATTTTGGGGGATTGTTATCATTAGACATTCCTAAACAGTCGCTTTCAGAACATGAATGGAACGGGAGAGGTGAGAGTCAGGATGGGGGGGGGGGAGGACTGGAAAGGCTCCTGGTTCTTCCTCCCTGCTAGTTCAGCACCATCTACTGGGGGATTCCAACGTGACTTCAGAAATAAGAGAAGAGGGTCCCTCGCCTATCCTCATGGCTGATACTGTTCATCTTGCATGGATGATGCACAGCCAATATTTAACCTTCCATTGCCTCTCACCTGAGGTATTTTTCTCTTTAACTCCTTCTTGATGTGTGGGCAGGAAATGCAAATAATTTTAATATCATCAAAGTAAGTAGAGCTTGGGAAAAGCTCCCAGGGAGCATTCCTAAATTGGACCAAACAGAATGCTCTTCTAGTATGGCTCTTGACTGCAGTTTTATTGTCTTTCAATCTACTTTATTATCAAAGACACTGAGAGAGATACAATTTTTAGATGGTTGAAATTCTAAACACCATACTGTTTATTTTCAAAGGAATACCAAAGAAAATTAAACTTTTATGCCTAACTCAGGGCTGTTTATTAGGAGCATCATTTACTATGCAAAGTCTTCAGGAACAATTATAATTCTTGGAACTGTTTGCCCCTATGCTAAATGGTCCTATCCTGGTTAAGTTCTTGCCTCTTCATAGTTTCTCTTCCTTCTTCCTTACATCCAAAGTGGCACTACCATCTTGTAGCACCCTGCTGCACCACGCTTTATTTTTCACTTCTTTTCATTTTAATGTAGCCCATCATAAAACTAAATGTAGTAGAAATGTGTCTAAATTAAGAGTGAGACCCCCCTGGGTCATTTATAAGCAAAATGTACCTAGTTTTATTTGAGTTTTTAAAAATATACTTCCTTATTTTATTAATTGATATACGATAATTGTACATGTTTATGAGGTACATAAAATGTATAATTACCCTCAGAGTAATATTTGCCATCTCAAACATAAGATTTACCTGTTGTAATGAATGAAAGTTGAGACAATGCCTTTGCCTGTCTTTTCCCACTTCATCCTGAGCTATTAGGTGTCTTCCAGAAAACTGAGGTGATGGAATAAGTTACCTTCAAGTAAATTAAGTTCAACAGACTTTGGTATACTATTCATTAAGGGACATTTACCAAAATATATGTTCTTATAGAAAATATAGAAAAAGCCCAATTCAACTAATACAAAATCCCAACAATACTGGTATGCTGATTTTATCCCACGACTAATTTATGGACTGCTTCCTTTTTGAAACCGAGTAAGAGTAAATGAAAGCTAACTAGATAGTCTTTACTTTCTTCTCAATCACAGACTCTTTTTGATCAGACAGTTTGGCAACTAATACAAGCTAGGAAAATAGTAACTTATTACCCATGACGTTCTAATCCAGTTCTAGGAGGGCACCTAGCCTCCTAGGAGGTGATAATAGCTATATGTTGCCCCTGCTTGTAGGTTAGATCATAGGTTAAAACATGTTAGGAGACTAAGGTCATGAATATGACACCCCTTCCCATAGCCCCTTGTAGTGCTACAAGACAGCAGTACTGCTTTGGATGTAAAAAATGGTGTGCCCCATTCTGTGGGGTCTGAAGCTTATGCCCGATAGAGAGCTTTTTTAATTCCAGCTCTCTGGGAGGCTGAGGCAGGTGGATGGCCTAAGCTCAGGAGTTCAAGACCATCTTGAGCAAAATAAGATCTCATTTCTACTAAAAATAGAAAAACTAGCCAGACCTTGTTGTGGTGGGCATCTGTAGTTCCCAGCTACCCAGGAGGCTGAGACAAGAGGATGGCTTGAGTCCAAGAGTTTGAGGTTGTTATGAGGTATGACGCCATAGCACTCTGCCCCAGGGTGACTGAGTGAGATTCTGTTTCAAAAAAAAAAAGAAAGAAAGGGAGGAAGGAAGGAAGGAAGGAAGGAAGGAAGGAAGCAAGCAAGGAAGCAAGCAAGGAAGGAAGGGAAAAAATCACAATTAGGTGTGAAAGCAAATATTTAAGAATAATTTTACGAAGTTTATGAACACTAGAAACATCACAAAATACAGGTTAACAGAATATTTTTATTAACTATCTTACAGTTCAACAATATTTTTTCTACTTTTTAAAATCTACATTCTCTTTGCCTCTTTAAATGAAAATTTTGCTGTACAATTATCTATTGCAACAATGAAGCTTACTGTAATCTTTCCTCTAGATAGGAGCTATTGATCTGGCAAAAACTTAGAAACAGTATGAATAAGAATGCTCTCTATAAATAGAAATGTGGAATCCCCACCTGCTGGATGAGTCTGACCTCTGGAAGGAATAAACCAATACAATATCAGTTAATATGAAAGGATCCGGTTGAGATTATTTTGGAAATGGTTGTGGTGTCTTCAATAGAAGGAGGCAGTCAATCTTTATTAAGAGCTTGAGCAACTTAAAACTGTATGACTTTGTCAAGTAATAACCTCTATGCATTGCAATTCAGTGATGTCTATGTCATAAAGTTGTCTGAAGGATTAAATAAGAAAATTAATGTAACCTACCTAACACAGTGCTTGTTTTGTTGTTTCACTTCTAAACTGTTTTGTTTTGAATATTAACAAAAAAAAAAAAAAAAAGAAGAAGAAGAAGAAAAAAAAAGAAAGAAAAAGAAAGAAAACTCCCCAGGTGCTGCTGATATATAACCAGGATTGGAAACAACCAGAACACACTTGTATCAAAAATTTAGTCACTTTGATAGGACATGCCTTGGAGGTGAGGTGAGGGAGAAAGCAGTAAAATAATTCCTTATATAGTGAAGAAGAAATAAATTCATTTTAAGCCAACTTTGCTGTCACAAATATGATGAATCTAAAGACTTGTTTGGTCACGCTTCCAAATCTCAGAAAAAGGTTTTTTAAAAAGTGCTCTGGATCGTAAGTGGGACTTTACCTAACAAATGCAATCAGTGTAACCTGGTTTCTTGTACCCTCAATGAATCCCTAACAATAAAATTTTTTAAAAAATGAATAAAGAAATAAATAAATAAAGCTGCCATGGGGATGGGGGGAAGTGCTGTGGATCAACAATATTAAAATCTAATCTAAAGCATATGGAAATTGCCCAATTTTAGAGTTCCAAAGCTGAAGTTTTTCACTGCTATAAAATGCTCTTTTAAGAGGCCTTGAATGTGATGTACCACCCTGTATTTTGTTTTCTCCGTAAGATAAGTTGAGTGTCAGACAGATGCATGTTTGATTCTAAGTTTTGCCGCTCACTGTCCATGTGACTTTGGGAAAATTATTAACCTCTGCAAGGCAGTCTAATTCTGTATTAAATCAGAATTTTGATCTTGTCTACCACATGCCTTTGCTATGGTGCTGAATGAGAGTGAATAGCATGCTATTAGCGCTGACACATTCCAAACTCTTCATAAAGGCTAGTTCTTCCTATCATTGTCATTTTTGTTTGGTTGGGAGTGTGAAATTTTTATTTTGGCTTTTGTTCCTTATTTCACAGTAGTTTTACTTCCCCTGCTAGCTACATCAGGTTCTTCATATTTTTCTTGGGTCTTCTGTTTATAACTCAGCTCACTGAGGCACTGATGGAGATTTAAATACACAGAGTATTGAACAAAAAATGGAATGCACAGGTAAGGGTATGGATGTGTGTGTTCTGATTTCTTGTGTTCAAAATACCTTTAAAATTGTTGAAAGTATAATCATAAGTCGCCAGAAAATAATGAAAATTACCTAGAGATTTAAATATCAGGCCAGGTAAGGTGGCTTACACCCATAATCCTAGTACTTTGGGAGGCTGAGAAGGGAGCATCACTTGTGGCTGGGAGTTCAAGACCAGCCTGAGCAATATAGGAAGACCCATCTCTATAAGAAACAGAAAATTGAGCTGGGGATGGTAGTGCATGACTATAGTCCCAGCTACTTGGGAGCATGAGGCAGGAGAAATATCTGAGCCCAAGAATCTGACCTTACAGTGAGCTCTGATGACACCACTGTACTTTAACCCAGGCAACAGAGGGAAACCCTGTCTAATAAAAAAAAGTTAAGTTCACTTTTGGAGCACTTCTCAGTACAAGTCTACTTGGAGTTATCCTTGTATTTCCTCTCACATATTCCAAGAGGCGTGTTATTAACTTCTACAAGTCACTTAACTTCCTGGAGACTTGGTCTCCTCATATCCAAGATGGGGGTAAAAACAGTAAGACTTACTATATATCACTTATTCAACAAATGTATTAAGTGCAATGATGGGTAAGAAAGGCATGATTCCATTCTTCCTGGAGCTTCCAGTCTAATACAAATAACAAACTTTGAATAGTGTAATGAGTGTGATAAAGACAGAGTGCAGTGTACAGTGGGGACATCCAACAGGCTAATGGAGTCCTGTCTTTTCTGAAAAAAATGGCATCTGCATTTGTAGGGGCTAAATGTTATTATGGAAAGACATGGTAGTGTGGTAAGAATTTGTCACACAGGATCATTCACTCACTCACTCACTCACTCGTTCACATATTTATTTGAACAACAAGGTAGGCAAGACACCCAGCAAATGTAGGCACTTAAAGGTAAGGCTCTTCCACGAGCCTCACTCATGTGTCTTTTTGTTCTGCACTGAGTCTTGTTTGGGCAGCAGCAAGACCCACTCTAGTCCATCTATCTAGTCCATCTACTCAGCTATCAAAGTTATCCGGTTATCTTTTAATGCCTGGTTTTGGAGAATTTATTGGAGGAAATTTCATCTATCTGTTACATGGAACCCTAAAAATAAGTAATCTGAGGTTGCTTACTGTGGCCACACTACACCTGCATTTGGAACACTCCCCATGAAATAGAAAAAAAAGTTTTCTGAACTTTTGGGGTTGGTCTTAGGATAGTTAAGCTGAAATTGGATGAGCCAGCTGCTACTTACTATCATGGCTGAAAATACATTTCCAACTTGAAATGTCTGAACCAAAGACCTGATAATTGTTTATTGGGTCAATAGGTTTCTATATGGGATGCCACAGCACTGCAATAGATAAGCAAGGATCAGGCTGAGTCAGGGCTGCCACGCAATGAAAAAACAGACACAGCAAACCTGGCAGCAGCTGCAGTTTGCAAAAGTAACTAAGTACCAGATTAACTCTTCAAGTCTCTAGGCCAGATTCAGCTAACATCAGAACAATTTTATAGTCTAAAAACTATTGCTTAATGTACAAGTATTTCTTACTTCTAGTATTAAGTTGTGAATTTGATATATAGAAAGTAGATTTTTAAACTATGTTGCTTTCAAATAGATTTCAGTGGGTTTGCCAGAGAAGAATCACCTTGTATATAATCTTGTTTCTTATTTGGCTTCCCACCAACTCACTGTCATGCAAAAATTCTCCACGCAATTTAAGTTTGTGTGTGTGATTAGAAGAGATTGTGGCAGGCGTCTGTAGTCCCAGCTACTTGGGAGGCTGAGGCAAGAGAATTGCTTAAGCCAAGAGCTTAAGGTTGCTGTGAGCTGTGATGCTACAGCACTCTACTGAGGGCCACATAGACTGTCTCAAAAAAAAAAAAAAAAAGAGAGAGAGAGATTCCTAGCCTACCCTCTCAAATGCGTATCTACTTAAATATCTCATTTTAAGAACTTAGCTTTTTTTCTTTTGGTGTATACTATACTGCTGCTGAAAACTTAGATAACAGGAAAAATGAAGCTAAAAAATTTGAGTTTCGTCTAATCTGTAAGTTGTCCATGAATCCTGACCTGACACATAAACTTCAGCAAATATAACATGTGCAAAAACAACAGATTTCTTTTTCTTCTATCTCTGTTAGAATCCTATTGCTTGCAAGCAACAGAAAGTGCAAATCAAACTGGTTTAAACAAATATTTATTTGTTTACATAATTAATGTGTCCAGGTAGAGCCAGAATTCACATTTGTTTCACTATTTCATGCTTCTGTCTTAAAGTCCAAGTAATAAGAAAAAAGTTTTCAGCAGCTTCTAGAGCTACATGCTTCCACTTCTAATTCAGTAGAAAAGATTAGGTGTATTATTCCTAGCAACCTTACCATCAATTCTGAGATGTATTCTAATGGAATCCACTTAGGTCACATGACTACCCTTCTATCCATCTCTGTGCTCAGGGAAATGTAGCTTGCTGATTGGCTCAGGGTAGAGTCATGTGCTCCACTCCTGGGGTTCCATGCATATTCTATGCAGACCATATATGAAGAAATTGACATTAAAGACTCAAAGACTAGACGTTAAAGCCAGGGATGTTGCTGGAAGGAGGAGAAATGGAGGCTGGGGAGACAAACAATGAGTATTCACTTTATCTTAAATCCCACTTCTCACCAGGTCCCTTTCTCTAAAGCACTAAATGTCACCAGTCTGCTTTCTTTCTCTCTCTCTCTCATTTGTTCATGTATTACTTTGAAACAAGAGATTTCTTCTTCTGGTGTTGGAGAGCAGAGACTCCTGTTACTTCCCTGCTTCTTATTATAAAAACCAATTTTAGCTTCCCATTGCCTGTAGAGTGCTTCTCAATCTGGGGTACATACCCCCAAAGATTGTGACAGTATGCTTGAGGACTAAAACATTGAATAAATTGGAGATGTCTCTCTTGGCCATCAATTTAACCTGAAGATTTGAAAGAATATATTTTCTCTCATATCAAATATGTATTATGGAATAGGATTGCAAAATTCATGTAAATATAAACCACAAGACTTCAAATACAGTTGAGGCCTCCAGCTGCATGTGTAGTACCAGGTCTCATGTCCCCTGATGTGCAAGTTCACTTGCTTATGAGATAAAGCTCAAATGCTTAGCTTGACCCATTGGGTAATTTGCAATCACACTTTAATCTCTATAGCCTCCTACTCTCTTCTCACATGCATCTCTTACTTCTCTGAACTTTTCACTGTCCTCAAAAATGTTTTGTATGACTCCACATATTTATTCACATTATGCTTTTTGTCAAAGATGCCCTTTTTTGGGGAACTAGTGAAGTGCTATAGTGAGAAGGGACAAAGAGTAGAGCAAGGAGTTCCACCTGTAACAGACTGTGAACCATTGAGATAACTCACAATCTTCCTATTAGCCATAGATGCCCTTTCTTGCACCACTTCTATACCAGAAAAACTTTTATTCATCCTTCAGTACCCAAGTCAAATGTTATTTCTGTACAAAGATACATCATAACCAAATATTATTGCCTATGGTTATAGTTCTTCCTGACTCTTTAGCAATAAGTCACCTTTCAATTTTTTATTCCCATAATATTTTTATGCCACTATTACAACACATTATATTGAATTTAGGTTCGGTGGGAAGGTTTGTCGTTGCCCATCAGACTCTGGTCTCTATGATAACCCCAGCAGCTAATATATAGCTAGCAATCAACACATATGGATTGAACAACTAATTGAGGACTGATATCATGCTTCAGTCTTACTTGTACTTGCAATGTCTAACACAAGACCAGAGGGATTGCTCAAACATTTACTGGATGAACTGATGCCAAATGTAAGATCTCCAACATTTAATGGCAGATCCTCGAGACACTTTAAGCTTCTTTTCTGAAATTAAGTGACTGGAGAGAAGTTTAGATCAGAAAGAAATGACCAGTAATTACAATAGGCCATATTCTTGGATGACATCAGGAGCCATGGGCAACTACTTATACGGACCCTTCTTTCTGAGCAGCCCAAGGAATTATGTCAGTTCCCAGTGAAGAGAGAGGAGCAAGCTTGAGGCCAGCAGCACAGCTTCAGTACGTACACCGTTGGCCTTGAAAACCTCAGCTTATCAATGTAAGCAATAAAGAATATCTAAGTAGGATGCTAAGAAGTATAAAAGTTAGTATCTAAGTTCCTTCCTTCTATCCTTTGTGCAAACCTGGCATGTGCTTTTTTCCTTTGCTGGTTCTCTTCCCAAGAAGATGAAGTCAAGATGACTTCTAGAGTTCCTGAGTTTTCTGTCCTGCAAGCATGGCAATGTCCAGTAGCAGAAGGAAACTGCCTCATCTTCATGACTCTTTTAATATTAGTAAACTTTTCCCATATTTCCCTTTACACCTTTTTGGATAAAATCCGTTTGCCTGCTCAAACCCAAACCAAGCTCTCACAGGAAGAACTGACCACCAGGATTGGCCAAACCCAATCACTTTGGAGTTGGGAATGGGTGTCAGAGAAGGACTGAACATCTTTACAAAACTGGGGTTTGGATTGTAAAAAAAAAAAAAAAAAAAAAAAATGTAGGAAACTCGCTGTAAGGTAGTTGATTAGTAAGATATTCTGCAGACTCTTTTGTCATTTACCAGGGAAGAATAATAATTCTTGAAGGATGTGTTGCAGCCCAAAGTTAGGTAAGATCCTTCTTTAAGGAATTTCCAATTTAGAATAGCAATTATCCACTTTTTAAAAATCATGTCTGAATGTTCTGTGGAGAAGGTAAGATGTCAACATTTATTTATTTTATAACTATAGATTTTTCCAGGGAAAAACGGTTGGAAAGAAACAGTTCATATTAGTGGTTGTTTTAGGTGGTGTGACGAGGGGGTGATATATTTTCTTTTCTTTCTTTTTCAAAGTTTTGTAGTGTGATTATATTACTTCATATATACATTTAAAAGCATAAACTTACTCTGTTTTTGTTTCTTTACCATTTAAGCCCCATTTAACAGAATACAGTTTTTATAATTCTAGGGTTAGAATACAGTCTCAGATGCAGGGAATTTTTAAAAGAATTTATTTCTAAATTGCATAAAAACTTCAGATACCCCTTTCTATATATCTCCTAATGACGGCAACTTGTTTTTTTGTTTGATTGTTTGTTTGTTTGTTTTTAATTAAAGCTCTTATTTCCCTTTAGAAACGTGACCTAATACTTTCTTATACCATCTTCTTAAAATCTTGAGATCCTATTATAGCAGCCTTGGGCTCTATGACACTGTGTGCATATGATCAATGTCTAACTAAATCGGTTACAATCATATTAAAATGTAACTTTTGGGGTGGCACCTGTGGCTCAAGGAGTAGGGCGCCAGCCCCAATTCCCCGGGGGTGTGTGTTCAAACCCGCCCCGGGCCAAAAACCTCCAAACAAAAAAAAAAAAAAAAAGTGTAATTTTTTATTGTTATATGAGGTTTTACTTAGCAAAGCAAATGTCTTAGTTCTGGCTGCTATAACAATACCATAGACTGAGTGGATTAAAAAACAAATATTTAATTCTCACAGTTCCAGAGGCTGGGAAGTCCAAGATCAAGGTACCAGCGTATTTGGCGTCTGATGTGAGGACACCCTGCTGGTCAATACACAGCCGTCTTCTTGCTGTATCTTCATATGGTGGAGAGAAGGAGATCATCCCTCTCATGTCCATCTCCCTTCTTATAACAGCACTAATTCCATCATGAGGGTCACTGTGGTGACCTAATTACCTCCCAAAGACTCCACCTCCGAATATACCTTATCTATGGTTTCACTTTGTTAGGTTTCAGTGACTTGCAGGCAACTGCAGTCCAAGATTATTAAATGGAAAATTCCAGAAGTAAACATCCACGTAATTTTTATTTCGATATAGTTGACCCTTGAACAACATGTGTTTAAACTGCATGGGTCCATTTACATGTACATGCAGATTTTTTCAAGAAATACATTGCAAAATATTTTTGAGATTTCCAATAATTTGAAGGAATCACAAACCACACAGAAATATCAGAAAAACTAAGCCAGGCTGCGCCCATAGCTCAGTGGGTAGGGCACCAGCCGCATACACCCAGGGTGGCGGGTTCAAACCCAGCCTGGGCTAGCTAAAAACAACAATGAAAACTGCAACAAAAAATGGCCAAGTTTTCTGGTGGGTGCCTGTAGTCCAAGTTACTTGGGAGGCTGAGGCAAGAGAAACACTTAAACCCAAGAGTTGGAGGTTGCTGTGAGCTGTGATGCTACAGCATTCTACTGAGGGTAACATAGTGAGACTCTGTCTCAAAAAACAAACAAAAAAAACTAAGCCAAAGTTTGGTGTATCATGAATACATAAAGTATTGTAAATATTAATCTATTTTATCATTTGCTACCATAAACTACACCCAAATTTATTATAAGACGTTAACATTTATTAAAACTTACACACAAACAGAGACTACACAGGTCCC
This sequence comes from Loris lydekkerianus, assembly GCA_963574355.1. Classification (NCBI taxonomy): domain Eukaryota; kingdom Metazoa; phylum Chordata; class Mammalia; order Primates; family Lorisidae; genus Loris; species Loris lydekkerianus. Next base: position 22,756 of record CAUYPK010106051.1, read on the forward strand.
ATTCTCAGTCAAAAGAAATGTAAACAAATGTAAAGATGCAGCATTGAATCATAACTACATAAAATCAACTCTAGTACATACTTTATTACTGTAATAAGTTTTAACCACCTCCTGGTGCTAGATCAGCTTAAAACACTGTGTGATACTAATCATCTCCACATGCACAGTTCATCTCTCTAGGAAATTGTGTATTGCGGTAAAAAGTGATTTCTTGGTGCTCATGTATTTTTTCATCATATTCAGTGCAGAAACATAAACCATAAATAACTAACTCTACTGGACCCATACAAGGTGCTTTACTGGAAGTTCTCCCAAGAAATAGAAAAAAACACGACATTACAAGAAAAACTTTAATTGCTTGATATGTACCATAGATTACGGTCTGCCATAGATTAAGGTCTGCAGCTGCCATTAAGGTCTATTATCTTCCATTTCAAGATAAATGAATCCAGAGCAGGAACCATGATTTTAAAAAAGAAGAAGAAAATAAAAGAAAAAGAAGCTGTCACTGCAACTATGTCAGCAGGCATGAAAATCTTGCACTTTCTGCAAAATACCAATTTATTTCATATTGAAGATGCAGCTTTTGTGTGGGTACAGGATTGCTATAAGAAATGCCTATCTATTATGACAACTTAATGCAAAAAAAAGTGAAGTATCTAAAGCTAGAGAATTTAATGCCAGCAAAGGATGGCTTGATAATTTTAAAAAGAGGTTTGGCTCAGTGTAACCTGGTTTCTTGTACCCTCAATGAATCCCCAACAATAAAAAATAAAAAATAAAAATAAAGAGGTTTGGCTGAGAAAATGTCAAGATAACAGGAAAAGCAGCTTCTGCTAACCAAGAGGAGGGAGGCAAGTTCTCAAACACCATTTAAAAATCACTGAGGGGGGCTCAGCACCCATAGTTCAGTGATTAGGGCGCCGGCCACATACACCAGGCCTGGGGGTTCAAATCCAACCTGAACCTGCTGAACAACATTGACAACTACAAAAAAAAAATGATAACCTGGTTTTGTGGTGGGTGCCTGTAGTCCCAGCTACTTGGGAGGCTGAGGCAAGAGAATCGCTTAAGCCCAGGAGTTTGAGGTTGCTGTGAGCTGTGATGTCACTGCACTCTACCAAGGACCACATAGTGAGACTCTGTCTCAAAAAAAAAAATCACTGAGGGGAAAAGATATTTGCCTAGGCAGGTTTTTTTTTTTTTGGGGGGGGGGTTGTTTGTTTGTTTTTATTAAATCATAGCTATGTACATTAATGCAATCATGGAGCACCATGCACTGGTTTTATATACAATTTGAAATATTTTCATCAAACTGGTTAACATAGCCTCCCTGGCATTTTCTTAGTTATTTAGACAGGTTTTTAATGGAGATGAAAGTGCTCTGTCCCAGGGGGTAAAAAACCACAAAACAATTTATTAGTAAGGAAGAGAAGCAAGGACTAGAATTTAAAGCAAGAAGTATAGACTTACTCTACTGTTTTAGTTTTTTTGTTACTGTTGTTGTTTTGTTTTGTTTGTTTGAGATAGAGTCTCATTATGTCACCCTTGATATAGTGCTATAGCATCACAACTCACAGCAACATACCTCACAGCAACCTCAAACTCTTGGGCTTAGGTGATTCTCTTGCTTCAGTCCCAAGTAGCTGGGACTACAGGTGCCTGCCACAATGCCTGGGCTATTTTTGTTGTTGTTGTTGTTGTTGTTGTCATTGTTTAGCAGGCCTGGCCAGGTTTGAACCTGCCAGCCCCAGTATATGTGGCTGAAGCCCTAACCACTGAGTTACATGTGCTGGGCCACTACTGTTCTGTGCAAATACCATCAGGTATATCTTATTTTATGGATAAGCTCTGTACCCTTATCTATAATTCTTCAAACCTTTTAGCTTTGAGGGCAGCACCTGTGGCTCAAGGGAGTAGGACGCTGGCCCCATATGCCAGAGGTGGTGGGTTCAAACCCAGCCCCGGTCAAAAAAAAAAAAAACCTTTTAGCTTTGAAAGGAGAATATAAACACCACCTGCCAATTTTTTTGTTGTACAAGGCCTATAGAATGAGAACACTTTCTCTGGCTCAGTTTCATCAATGCTTTATCCCAGCAATCATGAAGTACGTTTCCAGTAAGAGACTGGTCAGTGCTCCTGTCCACCCAGAACCTTATGAGTTCAACACTGAAAACACCAAAGTGGTCTACTTGCCCCCAGATCTACATCTAGATCAAGGGGCCAGAAGAACCTTTAGGGCTCATTACACCTGCTAGTCCCTGGAAAGGATTGTTAGTACTGTGGACGGGAACTCTGATAGAACATCATGAAAGTCTGCGAGGGTTGCACCATTAACAATGCCATTATTGTTACAGAAAAAAACTTTGAAAGCCATCAAGCCCAAAACAATAAATTCCTGCTGGAGAACACTGTGTCCAGATGTTGTACGTGGCCTCACAGGATTTACAACATAAGTAATCAAGAAAATCGTGATAGAGATTGCAGATATGGCCAAAAGATGTAGAGCGAAGGGTTTCAAGGTGCGCATCTTAGAGAAACTCAAGAGCTAATAGACCGCACACCAGAGGAATTGACAGAAGGCAACTTGATAGAAGAGGTGCCTCTGAAGCTGTGCCAGACAACGAGGAGGAGGTAGAAGGAGCAGTGCTAGAAACACACACACCTCAGACAACCCGGGAGAGGGCCCCACTTACCAAGGCTGCTTTGACTGCTTTAGACCCTTCTATGATATGGGCATTGAAGCTAAAGCAAACAGTGGAAGGACTGATACCATAAAGAAATATTTTTAGAGAAATGAAAAAGCAGAAATGTCAGAGATTATGACGTATTTCCGTAAAGTTACTCCAGGTGCCCCCCCTCCGGTCTCCCCCTCCGTTCCTCCACCTCTCCTGCCTCCTCCACTCTGCAGACAGCGAGGCCCACCCCTCCTCTTGCGGGGCCCCCCCCCCCCCCCCCCCCCCCCCCCCACAAAAAAAACCCCCCAGAGGCGGCCCCCCCGCCCCCCCCACCTGAGCGCCCCGGCGGCCAACAACACACAACAATTTTTTTTTTTTTGATTCTTTTTGATGTGATACCAGAATTCATGCGGCGGCTGCGGGTCGGGGGCCCGCATTAGTGTTTGTTTTTTTTTGTGGGGTGGGTGGTGGGGGGGGGGGGGGCCCTGGTCTCGCTCTGGC
>CAUYPK010106053.1:0-17457 GCA_963574355.1 Loris lydekkerianus
ACTGCCTCTACCTAGATACAGCCAATGTGGTACCATACCACTGGCCCGACCCTGTCACTCACCTCTTCCCCCGCCTTCTTTCCCTGCCCCTTCTCCACAATAAAAAATAAATAAATAAATAAATAAAATAAATAAAATAAAAAAAAAAAAAAAAAAAATTAAAATGAGGGTGGCACCTGTGGTTCAGTGAGTAGGGCATCCGTCCCATATACTGAGGGTGGTGGGTTCGAGCCTGGCCCCGACCAAAGTGCAACAAAAAAATAGCCAGGCATTATGGTGGGCGCCTGTAGTCCCAGCTACTCAGGAGGCTGAGGCAAGAGAATCACCTAAGCCCAAGAGCTGGAGGTTGCTGTGAGCTGTGATGCCACAAGCCTCTACTGAGGGCAACAAAGTGAGACTCTGCCTCTCAAAAAAAAAATAATAATAATAATGAAAATGGCCTGGATACCGTGGCTCATGCCTATAATCCTAGTACTCTGAGAAACTGGGGTGGGTGGATCGCTTGAGCTCAAGGAGCTCAAGGCAAGCCTGACCAAGAGTGAGGCCCTGTCTCTACTAAAAATAGAAAAACTAGCTGAACATAGTAGTATGTGTCTGCAGTCCCAGCTACTCAGGAGGTTGAGGCCAGATGATTGCTCAAGCCCAAGAATTTGAGGCTATGATAATGCCATGGCACTCTACCCAGGGCAACAGAATGAGACCCTATCTCAAAAATAAATGAAACAAAATAAATTAAAAGAAGATATTAAGCTAGGTACAGTGGCTCACACCTGTAATCCCAGCACTCTGGGAGGCTGAGGCAGCTGGATCACCTGAGCTCATGAGTTCAAGACCAGCCTGAGCAAAAGTGAGACCGCACCTCTAAAAATAGGTAGGCGGCTGGGTGCAGTGGCTCACACCTGTAATCCCAGCACTTGGGAGGCCAAGGTAAGTAGATTGCCTGAGTTCACAGGTTTGAGATCAGCCTGACCCAGAGCAAGATTCCATCTCTAAAAAATAGTTGGGCATTGTGGCAAGCACCTCTAGTCCCAGCTACTTGAGAGGCTGAGGTAAGAGGATCACTTGAACCCAAGAGTTTGAGGTTGCTGTGAGCTAAGATGCCATGGCACTCTGTCAAGGATGACCAAGTGAGACTCTGTCTCAAAAAAAGGAAAAAAGAAAAATAAATAAAAATAGCCATGTGTTGTGGCAGGCACCTGTAATCAGAGCTACTTGGGAAGCTGAGGCAAGAGAATCACTTGAGCCCAGGAGTCTGAGGTTGCTGTGGCTATGACACCACGTTACAGTACTGGGGGCAACAAAGTGAGACTCTGCCTCAAAAAAAAAAAAAAAAGAAGAAGAAGAATAATATATTAAAATGAAAGCTTTTTTCCCCCAAAAGTTTGGGCTAAAATCATGGGTGTGCATTATATATGGCAAAATATGGTATATAGTAAATATACAATATATTAAAAATCTATAAAGTATTCAGCCTAGTGCCTTGTATACAGTTCATGTCGATAAATTTAAAAGCTAAATAAATGTGCACATATGTATAAATATATATAAAATTACATATATATACATGCATGAAAGTTAATTCCTTATCTCACAGGTTCTGCCTTCATTACAGAGCATCATTTGCCAACTATATATAAATCTAGTTAGGATTTCATAAGTGGGCTTAATTTTTACACCTACTGGTTTCAATCTAGGGAACCACTTTTATCTAGAAACTGGCTGCTCAAAACCAAAAGGCTGACCTCCTTTAATGTTTAACCTATGAAATTAATTATTAGCCAGATAATCCACAGCTTTGCTTAAGATATTAACTTGGTACTTATCATTAGTTCTAACACACACAGATACGGTGACCGTATTTTCATAACTCCAAATTAGAACCTGTGATTTAGCAGTGAAGTACTGTGCCCGGAAAACTTGAAAACCCTGCCATTAATAAAGAAAATAATCAGTCCTTTAAAATTATGGAAAGCATACTTCTATGGTTATGATTTGTTACCAATAATGCCTTATTTTTACCATTTGCATTGTACCTTTTTGACATTTGTGTTTATAGCATTATAAAATTATACTGTAATTGAAGTGTAATTACTCAATTCTCGGAAACCCATTTGGCAACCCTTCATGGCATCCTCCGTCTTCTCTCTAAAGTCAGCAATGCACAGTGTGAGTCAGTAGATCACCGTGTAAGGCCAGTTTTCTCCTAGAACTTGATATCATCTGATTTTTTTCTGTCCAGAGCAAAGCTGACAAAATCAACCATAACTCAAACATACCATTTTTCACCCCAGTCACTACATCCAACTGCAAATCCACACTTAATAGCAGTAATGTCCATTTGTACATTACTACCTGAGTGGCCTCAAACAAATTATTTACCTTCTTGGTGCCTTCATTTCCTAATCTTATAAAGAGATTTTAAAAAGGATACCTATTATATAAGCATATGTTCATCTCTAATTGAAATAAACATTTAAAAAACAATACTTATGCGGGGATAGCTCACACCTGTAATCCTAGCACTTTGGGAGGATGACATGGGTGGATTGCTTGAGCTCAGGAGTTCGGAGACCAGCCTGAACAAGAATGAGACCCCCCATCTCTAAAAATAGCTGGGTGTTGTGGTGGGCGCCTGTAGTCCCAGCTATTTGGGAGGCTGAGACCAAAGAATCTCTTGAGCCCAGGAGTTTGGGCTCAAGTAAGCCATGGCACTTAGGGCAACATAGTGAGACTGCCTAAAAAAAAAAAGAAAAAAAAACCTTATTATTACTACATACCATATGCTGTAATCATTTCTAGTTACACCTAGTTCATTGCCTCTCAAACTTTAACGTGCATTCAAATCTCTTGGGTATCTTGTGGGTTGGGTTCAAGAGACACAACGTGGGTAGTAGGCTCAGAGAGTCTCCATTTCCATCATGCTTTCAGGTGGCACTGAGGGTCCACGTACCACACTTTGAGTGGTAAGAGTCTAGTTAAGTCTATTCCAGCTTTATTTTTAAAGTCTTAGACTTGTTCTCTAATTTATTTCAAGACCCACTGACTAAGGGGTTGCAGTCTGCAGCATGTAAAATACTGCTCCAAATAATTTCTAAAGCTCCATTTATCTCTATAATCCCATTGTTATCTTCCTGTCCTTGGGATAAAATTCCTAGAACTGGTTGTTAATGGAGTCAGGACAGGAAGCTCACAGCAAAAATGACTAAAGGATCAGCTTTCGTACTGACTCCCAGACAGGAATGCCTGCCGTGTTCCCAGCCCTTTCTTCACTGTCTCAAGCATATGCCTTGCAGCTATATTAACTAACTGATTGATCACTTAGTAAGAGCTGGGCACTGAACAAAGTGCTCCTTATCTACCACATTTATTCCTACAACTCCCCATGAGGGATCCCCATTTTACAGTTGACAGAGGCAAGCAACTAATAACAGGGGGAGCTGGGATTCTAGAGGCTGTGTTCCTATGACAGCCAGCCTCTGCCATGGCTTTAGTGATCTCTGCCTCCTGATGTGTAGCCCCTTCCCACACTGAATGAGTCTGACTGATAACTGATTATTGAGGAAAGGATAACATGTGACTTCCAAGGCTCATTTAGAAGGAACACTGTGGCTTCTTTCACTCGCTTGGATCTCTCTCGCTGAAGAAGCCAGCTTGCCATGTCATGAGACTTTTCAGGCAGCCTCATAAGACGTCCATATAATGATGGACAGAAGCCTCCTGCCAATAGCCAGGACCACCTTGTCAGGTAACAGGGGAGCCATTGAAGAAGTGAGCCTTCCAGCCACAGGAGACTTCAGATGACAGTAGCCCCCGCTGACGTCTTGACTGAAACCTCATGAGAGCTGCCAAACTAGAACCATCCAGCTAAGCTTCTCCCAAATTCCTCACCCACAGAGACTGTGAGATAACAAACAATTATTATTGTTCTACATGTTTAAGTTTTTCGAGTAATCTGTTATTTATTTATCTATTTATTTGGAGTAATTTGTTATACAGGAAAAGAAAACTATACTTGTCTCTCAGTATCATGGGAGATTGGTTCTAGAACCTCCCTTAAATACCAAAATCTGCAGATGCTCAAGCCCCTGATATAAAATGGCATAGTATTTGCCTATAACCTATGCACATTCTCCTGTACAGGGTTGTCCAACCTGTGGCTTGGGGGCCACATGCTAATTTTGTGAGAGCATTTTTACTTATTTGTGGCATCAGATATCAACAAAAAGTATGCATGGACCTTTTTTTTTTTGCTAGTCAGATTTTGTCAGTGTTTGTGTATTTAATGTGTGGGCCAAGACAACTAACTCTTCTTACGATGTCCAACAGAGAAAGGGTTGGACACTCCTGCTTCATCTCTAGATTACTTAGAATCTGATACAATGTAAATGTAGTACTGATTGCACTATATTGTTTAGGGAATAGTGACAAGAAAGAATATTTATGCATGTTCTATACAGACACAATTTTTTTCCAAATAGTTTCCTTCTGCAGATGGTTGAATACATGAACGTGGAACTCATAGATAAGGAAGACTAAATGTAACACAGTTCTTAAACAATTCTAACACCACTATAATTCAACCTTAAAAGGAAAGTGGAACTTTTGTGAAAACACTTTGTAATAATTCTTCTCTGTGGCTGCTTGTGTCATGGTTCAGGACAATGCAGCCAACTTTGTGGGAGGCATCTACTGCCCAAGTCCATGGGTATTGGACTTGCCTCCATGACTAGCATTAGCCAGCTGGATATAGAGTTGTGATGTTATATCACATCAAGCAAAAGATTTTGGAGTCATTGCAAGAATCTGCAGTCATCTGTGAAAACAACACATTCCAGACAGTGGATATTCTGTTAGCCTGGGTCCCAGAAGGAGAAGATGTGAATGCAGACCTGAACTTGGAGACAAGCCAAGGTGAACGGAAGCAGAGGGGTAACCGAGTTACCGACTCACAAGTGAGAAGCCAGTGCTATTGTAAGACATGAGATTGGGGGTTGTTGCTACTGCAGGGAAAGCTGACTGCCAGGCTCACCGTGCTGTATGATGCCATGATCCATAAGCCGCTGGCAAAGCTGCTCTGCCTCTTTCCTCGTAGTGGCCTCGCCTTCCTGAACTAGCCAGTCCAGGAATTCAGATGCCATGAAGGTGCGCTCATACTTGACTCCTTCCTCCTCCCTGGGCTGCAGTAGGGTGTTTTCTGGGCTCATCAATCTGAAAGGAAGAAAAGGGAAAAGAAAAATAAAACACACCTATACACACTCATTTACAGGCTCCAAGAAGGTAGAGGCCATGCTTGCCCATAAAACCTTGTCCATTGAAAAATGGAAGTTTATGAAATACCAAGTCATTATGTCGTCTTCCTCCATAAAACTATTTCTGATGAGTTCCTGTCTTCTATATGAAAGTCTGGCTCTCTCTTTTAAAACCTTCATTTCCTCTGAAACTTACAATAATATGCAGTACAAATTGAGCTATTCATTCTTGAAAAGGAAGTAACCTCAGAGATCATTGTAGGCTAAATCATTCTTCATCCACATGAGAAAAATACAGTTCTCATCCAAATGAGAAAAATTGAAAGAGCATTCAGTATAGCAGAAAGAAAACTTGCTCGAGGTCATGGAAATGTGCACTTTATACCTGTCTATCAATCATCACATTTGGAGGTTATTAAACCCGCATACCCAATGCCATATGATGTTCATTTTGAATGCTTTTAGAATTGGAGCTCAACAATGGTGTAGAAAGAACACTGGACCAGGAATTAGAAGGCTTAAGTTTATCTTCAGTGGGTCCTCTGTAGCTTTGAGACACAAGTCAAGCCATTTTTCTCTTTTTGTCAGAATCATTTTTCTCAAGAGTATCATGGTATCATCAGCCGGCTATTGTCAAAATGATATGTGAGTATGAGTGAAATAACTTTATAATCCAAACCAACGCACAGTATATACAAAACCTTATACATAATATTAAGTAATCATTGTGCCTGCATCAGGGCATGGTGAATTTTTGCCAAATAGTTATGAACTACCTTCCCTAACAAACACAAACTTTGTAACCTAATCGTTTGTACCCTCTTAATAATCTAAACTAAAAAACAAACAAACAAACAAACAAAAACAATAGAATAGGTAATTGAAGAAAAAAAGGTAATGGACAGATGAAAAATGGAGACTCCTTCAAGTTCCCTTTGCTCTTCCTACAAGAATCATCAAAGTTCAGCTTGAAATCCACAGACGGGGCATAGGATCAGACAATAGGAGACTTGGGACCCAAACCCTACTCCCCCACAAACTAGTCAAGTGGCTTCCCACTGTGTCTCTGAGCGCATATTAAATGAGGAAGAGACAGCTGTTCTGCTTCCTTCACTAGCCTGCTGTTATTATCAAAAACCTTTGGGGGGAAAAGTTCTAAGTATATAAATGTATACTTTGATATTAAGAGTATTTATAAAAGCTATTAGAATATAACCAAACTCATTAAAACTTCTTATTCAGCATGTAACAGAACTCACTTAAAAATCTTCTTTAGATCTTTACCCAAGCCAATCCTTTTTAGCACTTTATTTATTTATTTATTTATTTATTTATTTATTTATTTATTTATTTTGTAGAGATAGAGTCTCACTTTATCGCCCTCAATAGAGTGTGGTGGCATCACACAGCTCACAGCAACCTCCAACTCCTGGGCTTAGGCAATTCTCTTGCCTCAGCCTAGCAGCTGGGACTACAGGCGCCCACCACAAACGCCCGGCTATTGTTTCGTTGCAGTTTGGCTGGGGTCGGGTTTGAACCCACCACCCACGGTATATGGGGCTGGCACCCTACCCACTGAGCCACAGGAGCCCACCCTTTTTAATCCATATGTAGAAATAGCTCCTAACTCTGAGTTTGTACAGCTACACTGGTGTGAGCAATAAGAATTCTATTGAGTGTGTAATGGACAACTCCTTCTTAGAAGGTGACATGCACTGGTCAGCACAAAGGACAGAAGCATGAATATGTTCTGTGGGAGAAGATGGGCAAAGATGGCCACCATTGCTCCTCTCACACTTACTTCCAGTGACCTCATTGTTTCTTTCATGGACAGGTTGAGTCATTTCAACTTCCCTCAACTTTGTGACTTGCTTTGACCCACAGGATGCAGCAGAAGTGACAGTATGCAACTTGTAAGGCGAGGCTTTAAGGGGTCTTCCAGCTTCTGCCTTTGGAACACTCTCCTGAGACTCCTATGTAATCACACAGCTCTAGCCTATGGAGATAAGTGACCAGAGAACCAGGGTGGCCCCACAAAGAGCAAGCAGCCTGTGAATGAGGACATCCGAGACCTTCTAGCCCAGCTGATCCCGCAGTAACCATACGAATGGGTTCAGGTAAAACCAGTAGAACAACTGTCGTGCACCCACAGAATAAGAAGAAATAATACATCACTGCTAAGTTTTAGGTTGCTAAGTTTTAGGCTGATTTGTTGAGCAGAAATAGATAACTGGAACCCACTGGCAAAACCTGTGAATCTCTGCATACAGACATATCACAGAGATCAGAAGCACCAAAGGAATGTTGGATGAACAGAAGAAGGTCCTGGAAATCCAGAGAAGAGAACGGAAGGTCCGATGTGTGTGCCCAAATAAGGAATACCTGTGCTCCTTCTTTTTTTTTTTTTTTTTTTTTTTTTGCCTCCAAATAAAGTTTTTGGGGGTGAAATAGAATAAAAAACTAGCCACCCAGTTTCCTGGTTTTAGACATTACTTCCTCTACGAAAGTTCTGATTATTACAAATCTGGACCATGCCCCACTTCTTAGAGCCAGAGGGGAATCACCTGCTCCTTGACTGTTAAGCTTTGTGAGACCAGAGTCCCTGTTCATGAGGTTTACAGATGTTTCCTAGCACAGTAAGTTTTCAAAAAGTATTTGCTGAATGAATCATCTCATTTCTATGCCTTCCCCTGTTACACATTATTACCCAAATTTATGTTAAAAACGACTTCCTAAGGATGACACTGTGTGGAGATGAGGTGAATCAAGAGTTCTGTACAACTGACATCTCCATTTAAAACACAGACACAGACTCCTGGATTCTAACCACCCTGCCCCTTCAATCTCAGTGATTTTCCTTTCAGGAAGTAGGAAGGGTGAGTGTATGGGGTTAATTCGGGTCACTTCTTATAACCAGAAATATGACCTGCCAGCCCTCTAGTGCTCCTGCTAAGTAGCTGGTGGCTTCTGGACAAAAGGCTGGTGAGCTGCATCTGCCAATGTAGGCTCTAGGAGGAGGCCAGCTGGCAGCCCTGCTTGCGCTGGCTGACTCTGCCTTTAAAACATGCCCCACCACCCTTAGCACTTCCTTATTTCATTTCCCCATGAAGCTGCGTCCAAATCCAGGTTCCTCTCTTCAAGATCAAGTCTTTCTTGGGATTGGATTTTCAGGTTTAATATGTATTCACAATGTTAAAATAAGAATTTCCAAGTATGAGCAAGAGTGGTGTCCTGTTTATACAAAAAATAGAAAAATTAGCTTAATGTGGTGCAGGTGCCTGTAGTCCCAGCTACTTGAGAAGCTGAGGCAGGAGGATCACTTGGGCCCAGGAGTTGAAGGTTGCAGTGAGCTGTGATGACACCACTGAACTCTGGCCAGAAGGACAGAACAAGACTCTGTCTCAAATACAAACAACAACAAAAGAATCTGACTTACTATTTGTCACAATTCTCCCTTTGTATGTAACATGTTACCCCTAAACATGGTAACTTAAAATAACCTTCATTTAATTATATCTTAATATTCTGTACATTGCCTCGGACTCCACTGGGCAGCTCCTCCGTGGTATAATGTGGGCTCACTCACAAGTGCATGCATGTGGTGGCCAGAGCCAGATGGCTGGCTCCATGGTGCTCCTCAATATAGCCTCTGTGTCCAGTAAGGCAGCCTGGACATCACACATAGTGATGCAGGGCTCAAGGAGGATGGGGAAGCTCCTGTCAGGATGGCTGCTGCTGCTCCTCCACTTCCTCCTTCCAGCTTAGTAACAGCTGCTAACAGATATAAATCACATACCATACAATTAACCCATTTGGCACATACAAACCAGTAGCTTGTAATAAATACACAAGTTGTGCGACCATCTCCATCATCCACATTAGAACATTTTCCTCTCCCCAGTAGGAAACACCAATTCTATAACAGTCACATCCTATTTCCCATTCTCCCAGCCCTAGGCAAACACCAATCAATTTCCTGTCTCTGAACTTACCTATTCCATATATTTCACTTAAATGGACTCACAAAACACATGGTCTATTGTGACTGGCTTCTTTCACTGAGCATAATGTTTTCAAAATTCATCCATTTTGTAGCATGTATTGAGTATCCCATTCCTTTTTATTGCCAAATAATAGTCCAATGAATGGATATACCACATGTTATTTATCTATTCATCAGCTGGGGAATATCTTTCCATTTTTGGTTATTATGAACAATGCTGCTATGAACACTCACATACAAGTTTTATGGATATATATTTTTATTTTTCTTGGATATGCCCCTAGGAGTGGGATTTCTGAATTATGCGCAACTCTAACCTTTTGAAGAACTGCCAGATTGTTTTCTGAAGTGGCTTTGTCATTTTACATTCCCATCAGTAAAGTAGAAGCATTCTGATTTCTCCTTCTCCTTGCCAAAATTTGTTATCATACTTTCTTTTTTAGTATAGCCATTCTTGTGGGTGAGGTTTTGATTTGAAGTTCCCTGATGGTTAAGGACACTGAGCATGTATTTATGTGTTTACTGTCCATTTGAATATTGTCTTTGGAGAAATGTTTATTCAGATCCTTTGCCCATTTTTTTAATTAGGTTACCGCTGTTTTATTATTGAATTTTAAGAATTCTTACATGTTCTGGATGCAAGTCTGTTAGTAGACACTTGATTTGTAAATATTTCTCTCATTTTCAGAGTTGTCTTTTCACTTTCTTTATGGTATTGTTTGCAGCACAAAAGTTATTAATTTGGACATAGTCCAATTTGTCTATTTCTCCTTTTGGTTGTTTGTATTTTTTGAATCATACCTAAGAAAGCAATGCCTAATTCAAGCCTATGAAGATTTGCTCCTAAGTTTTCTTTGGAGAGTACTATAATTTCAGCTCTTAAATTTAGTTCCATGATCCATTTAGAGTTAGTTTTTATATAAGGGGTGAGGTGAGAGCCCAACTTCATTCTTTTGCATGTAGCTATCCAGTTGTCCCAGCACCATTAATGAGAGGACTATTTTTTTCTCCCATTGAATTAATTATCTTGGCACTCTTGTGGAAAAGTAAATCAACCATGCCACGCTTATTAATGCCTAGGCTCAGAAGTCACAGGATGACACCTGTCCTGAATTATACTGCCTGTAAGCTGTCACACAGGCCAGACTCAAGCAGAGGGGACATACATGGCAGCTCTCACGGACTGACAGGACTTCATTAGGAAAAGGTGGAGACGTTTGGGATCGCCACTGGAGCTGACCTTCCATACTGCTCTATTTTAGGTAGCTGAAGGGCAATTTCAATATTTATGACTTATTCACAATTTTGTGTTGTCTCTCCATTATTTAATTTTTTTAAATTTTACTTAAACTAGTGGGTAGTTTTAAAAGCATGAGATCTGAAGTCAGACAAACCTGGCTTCAAAATCTAAATTGTACACTTGTTAGCAATATGACTCTGCTTCTTTGTATGCAAAATAGGGATAAAAATGGTGACTACTTGTGGAGTTTAAATGTGATAATACATAAAAAACTCCAGTTGAGATGCCTGGTACACCACAGACATTGAATAAATTTTAGCCATGATGATGATGGTGACGACAACTTTAAAAGTTTTATAGATGGAGGCATTATAAGGATAAAAAATCAACTCCCTTTCTTTGTATCAATATGAATTAAGGACAAGGATAACTCCATTTTAATAAGTAATCAGAAGTATGTACAATGCTCTGAGACATCTTACACTTTACTTTATAAAATGAATTTATTTTTAATCAAAATTTTTATATGATGACCTATAATCATGACATAAAGCCAGGTACCATGCAAGTTGTTGAGCCTTCACATTACTTGTTTCCTGAAAATACTAGGTTTTGACTGTGTATCGCAGCTGATTTCAAGCTTTCCTGGATCTCCATATGAGTCAGATTTCCCAGACTCATATTAACCTAGAAGGAAGGCAGCATTACAATAGAAGGAACTGCTACGTTTAGGGGTCAGCACAGGAATAGAAATAAGCGATAGCAATCTCCTTGCACATTGAAAAAAATTCAAAAGAATTGAGAAGGCCCCATACAACGTGGGAATGAATATATGTGAATGGTGTACAGGAGCAGAATCCAGGGAGGGAGATGGAAGGGGCTGTGGAACTTAGGGCACAAAGATGTTTTAGAATTGACAGAGAGGGCTTTAAAAAAAAGGTCATGTTGTAATATGATAAATTAGTCTAAAAAGTGAATCATAAAATTCTATGCACATGATAACTAGTAATTTGCCTTAAAAATTAATAATTAATTCACCCTAATATTAGAAGTGTTACCTCTGGGATAGCTTGTGAATAAAGTTTTTTCTCTTCTCTCTTTTTTTTTTTCTTATGATAAGGGCTGGCTCTGTTGCCCAAAATGGCATGGTCTAGTTCATTGCTGCCTTGAACTCCTATGCTTAAGTAATCCTCCTGCCTTAGACTCCTGAGTAGCTAGGACTTCAGGTATGTACCTCTGTGCCTGGATAATTTTTATTATTTTTATTTTCATAAAGATGCTACGTTGTCCAGGCTGGTCTTAAACTCCTGGCCTCAAATGATCCTCCTGCCTCAGCCTCCTACAGTGCTGGAGATTATAGATGTGAGTTACTGCACCTGGAGTTTTTCTTCAAAATAGAATTTCTTATTCCTCAAATTATCTCCCAAAGAGAATATAACTGAGGAAACTGAGTTCCTGATAACTGAGGAAAAATGTTATCAATAAAGAAGCTAAATTAACTTTATGTTTGACCAGATGCCTGGTTTCTCCCAAAATGCTTAAATTAATACCCAATATAATAAATTCATTTTCCATGTATAACAATATATTTAGATGTATGTATTCAGATGTACACTTCCAACAAACAGTTTTGAATGTATAACATTGACTTGTGTTATTAGCAAGAAAGTATTAGTGAGAATGCTTACATGAACTTTAGTATTGGTAAGCACTATGCTATTATGTATAGAACAGATACTATATAAGTAAGTTGACATAATATTCCTAGTAATTTGGTTTGAAACTAGTAAACAGAAAGAAGTTCAGTTCATATTCATGAGTAAAAATAGTGCATAGTAGAAAAGGTGAGGAAAAGGCAAAAAAGTAGCATTTTACATTATTTGCCAACAAGTATCTTCTCCCCTCCTCTCCCTGTCTCCACGTCATACACTGGACAGAACATACTCATTCTCACCTTTGTCCTTTCTCATGCTGTTTCCTCAGTTTCTCCCTCCTTCTCTTCCCTGGAGACATTGAAACTATTCCTTAAAATATGGGTTATTTGTACGGAGATACACGTTGTTCACGGCACAAGGGGACCTGAAGTCAGGGACATATGAAGACTGAAATCCAGCCCCAGCCCCCATGGCCAATCCTGTGTGGAGCGGAGGAGCCACAGCAGCCTGAAGGAAAGGGCAGAAGGGGCCTGGCTCTCAGAGTGGGACTCTGCTCTAAGGGCACAGATCAAGTCCTGAGGCCTCCATGGAAGTGCCCCACCGAGGGGGCAGCCCGCACAGGTCATATTCTTGTTCTCTTTTTGAACTTAAAGTCAGTACCTTGGTTTTGTATATATCCCCTTAGTTTTGAATGTACTGTTTTTACCCCTCTAGCTAAACTAGAAGCTCCTAAAGAGTATACAACGTGTCTTGAATATTTATTTATGTATTTATTTATTTATTTAAGACAGAGTCTGCCTGTTGCCCTGGCTAGAGTGCTGTGATATCATAGCTCACAGCAACCTCAAACTCCGGGGTTTGAGTGATTCTTCTGCCTCAGCCTCCCAAATAGGTGGGGCTACAGGCACTTGCCACAATGCCTGCCTAGTTTATTGTATTTTTAGTACAGACCATGTCTCACTCTTGCTCAGGCTGGTATTAAACTCCTGAGCTCAAACAATCCACTCGCCTCAGCCTCCTAGAGTGCAAGGATTGTAGGTGTGAGCCAATGTGCCCAGCCTGTCTAAAATATTTTTAATTCTTGGAAAACTGAATCCTGGGAGGAGGTATACATTAGGTGCTCAACTAATACTGTCTTATAAGCATCTGACTGAAAACTAAGCAAATACCACAAGCAATAGTAATGGAGAGTATTGTCTGTGAAGGATAAAACCCCTTCCTCTTTGTTATTTTAAATTATTTGGGAAGAAAACCAAGAACACTTTAGTGCTCGTTTGTATGTTCTAAGAGGCTAATATTCTGGGAACTAAGTTGTAATTTTCACATTCCTCTTTGTTTTTAGTGTTCTATTAAATAGGCATTTTCAGAACTTGAATCAGTTTTACATAGAAACCAAGTGTGGATTCTAAGGCCATGGCCAATGGTTCCACTCAACTATGGTTTCATAACCACAAAATTACAGAAGAAGGAGAGAAACCAAGCTCCTCTACCCTCAATTCTAAACAATTCAAACCTCTGTGAGCCTTTTCAAACAAGTGTCAAGGGAATTTGGGTTCTAAAAGGCTCCTTTTAAAGAAATGGTTATTCTTTATTTTGGACGCTTTATTAGAAAATAGAAGAATTTACCACCAGAACAAAGAAAGAAAGGAGGGGTAAGGAAAGAAATTTATTAGGAAGGACAAGATGAAGTGATAAACAAAAATCTTTAAGACAATGCTAACTGGGAGGAATGGATGAATATATTTTAAAGGCAAGAAAGAGTGATAAAAAATGGAACACAATGTAGGGGGACTGCCTTTCTGCAGGGTAACAGGCTAGGTGACAGCCGGACCACTTTGTCCTGCGTATTTGTGGGAACAGTGTAAAAAAGTAAGAAAACAGCCCCTGGTCTTTACTCAACCAAGGTCCCATATTGTAAAACCATAATACTCCCTCTCTTAAAATAAATTTTAAGTCATTACTTTGATACATCTATTTTTTTTATTTATTTATGTATTTATGTATATATATATGTATGTATGTATGTATTCAATTGAGATAGGGTCTCACTCTGTTGCCCAGACTAGAGTGCCACAGCATCATCATCACTCATAGCAACCTCAAACGCTTGGGCTCAAAAAATCCTATTGCCTCAGCCTCCCAAGTAGCTGGGATTACACTAGCCAACACAATGTCCGGCAAGTTCTTCTATTTTTAATAGAGAGGGGGTTTCAATATTGCTCAAATTCCTGACCTCAAGCAATCCACCTGAGTTGGCCTCTCAGAGTGCTAGGATTACAGTCATGAGCCACTGCGTCTGGCTGGCCCAACTGATTTTTGGCAAGGGTGTCAAGCCCATCCAAGGGAAAAGGACCAACAAATAATGATACTGGGACAATTAGTCATATGGGAAAGACTAAAGTTGGATCCTTATCTCATACCTTGTATAAAAAATTAAATTAAAAATCTAAATGTTAAAGCTAATACCATAACGCTTTTATTACTTTGGATTTGTCAAAAAATTCTTAGATATGATGCCATAAGCACAATTGACAATAGGAAAAATAAATTAGACTATATCAAAATTTAAATTGTTATAAAAATATTTTTTAAAAAGATTTATGCTTGAAACAAATCAATAAGAACGTGAAAAGATAACTCCTGGCTCAGTGGCTGTGGCTCAAGTGGCTAAGGTGCCAGCTACATACATCTGAGCTGGCAGGTTTGAATCCAGCCCGGGCCCACCAATCAATAATGATGGCTGCAACCAAAAAATAGCCAGGAGTTGTGGCAGGTGCCTGTAGTCCCAGCTACTTGGGAGGCAGAGGCAGGAGAATTGCTTGAGCCCAGGAGTTAGAGGTTGCTGTGAGCTGTGATACCACAGCACTCTACCCAGGATGACAGCTTGAGGCTCTGTCAAAAAAAAAAAGGAAAGGAAAGGTAACTCACAGATTGGGAGAAAATATTTGCAAATCATGTCTTATAAGGGACTTATATCTGAAATATATAAAGAAAACTCTTAAAATTCAATAATAAAAAGATAAATGACCCAGTTAAAACTGGCAATTGGTCAGGTGCTGTAGCTCACATGTGTAATTCCAGCACACTGAGAGGCTGAGGCAGAAGAATTCCTTGAGGGCAAGAGTTCGAGACCAGCCTGGGCAACACAGTGAGACCTTGTATCTACAAAATATAAAAAAATTAACTTGGTGTGGTAATATATGCCTATAGTTCTGTACATGAATGTTTATAACAGCATTATTCTTTATGATCAAAAAAAAAAAAAAAAAAAAAAAAAGGACAGAGAGAGAGAGAAAAAGAAATAATTCAAATGCTACCAACTGAAAAAACTGAAAATGTCGTATAGGCATACAATAGAGTATTATTTGTCTATAAAAAGTATTATTTGTCTATGATTAAGCCTTGAAAAGACTATACTAAGTGAAAGAGGACAGTGACATATTCATACAAAATACTCAGAACACAGAAATTTAGAGAAACAAAGTAGATTAATGGTAGCTTAGAGGTGAGGGAGAAGGAAGGAATAAGGGAGTGATAGCTACAGGATATGGGTTTCTTCTTAAGATGTAAATGTTCCAAGATGGATAAAGATAATGGTTATACAAATCTATGACTATACTAAAAACATGTTTTTAAAAAGCATAAAATTGGGAGATAAGATGGCTGACTGAAGCCAGATTTCCACAGAGGCTCTCATCCAGAAGGAGAGTTAAAGGACAGAAATTTAGCAAGTAACCTGGCGGACTAGAGCTACACCAAGAGAGAAGGTTGAAGAACGCATATCAACCCTGCTGAGGCAAGCTGCGACCCCAAGGATACAAACAAATGCACAAAATCCATCACCAAGCAGACGGGAGTCCCCTACCCCATGAGAATGGCTCGGAGTACCCCATAAACAAACGAGCAGAGTTCAAAAGTCCTCCCATTATACTCCATGGGAGAGACCCTCTAAAAACTGGACCTACTTCCCCTACTAGAGTGCCATGGTGTAATCCTGCCAGGCATAAAACTGTAAAACTATATATTCTGTAGCTGCAATTCTGAGCTCCCAGCACTCCCCTCCACTCTCACTCTGAGATCTAGAGGCCTGTCCCCCAGAAGTCCAGAGTCTTGTGTAATTTCTCAAGGGGTGTGGACAGGGCCTGGATAGCTGCTGGTCAGTGCTGATTCTATGGCATGGGAGTGAGAAGAGGATGGTCAGCTGAGAGGGACATTGGAGTAGCGGTGGCCCAGGTGCAGAACAGTAGCTGTTTTGGGCAACAATAGGGCTCACACCTAGATATGCTGGAGTCACACCCCCTGTCTCTCTGGGAAATCAGAGGAGGCTGGGCATCTTCTCCGGTGGCAACCACTGGTAGAACAGATCTGGGATGGAAATGCAGGCCCCATGACTGAAGGGTTTGCCTGAGGCGGTACCGGTGGGTGGAGCATGGAGACTAGAAAATGCATGCACAGTGCTGGCTGACTCACAGGGTGGGGATGACCTAGAGGACTGCTTTACTGAGCCTAAGAGGCACCCAGCCCCCAGGGGATCATCAGCCTAGACAAAGGAAGGCAGGAGACTAGAACTGACAGCTAATTGTGCTGCAAATACAAATCTACAGCAGCAAAGACAGGGCCTGAGCCACAGGTTCTGTGAACTCAAAACAGCTTCCCTTCTGCAGGGGAATTTAGCCAGGACAGAAACAAATTCCACAGAGTTCTTCTGTTCGGTCAGTAACATCAATCAGGGGCAGGGCTGGAACTGAGTGAACACCCCCAGCCTCCATTAAGTGCCTGAGGTTGTCACATCCCCCTGCCAGATAGAGGCAGAGAGCAGTGGCCTGGCTGAGGAGACACAGATTTCCTTGTGATTCAGACAGGTGCAACCCTCTTGAGTATCTGCTCATTGAAGGCAACTGGGTCACAGCCATGCGGGTTTATCACTGACTGGGTGTGACAGAGGTTCAAGGTGGGGAAGGAGAAATCAACCTTTCCAGACTAATCTGTTTGCTGGGTGGGTCCTCCTGACCTCACGGAGCACCAGAGGAAGTCATATTTGAGTTGTCAGCAGACCCCTGTGATCTAGTTGCCAGAAACCTTTTTAAACTCTTCCACCTGAGATAGGTGCTGACTGAGACAATTGATTTGGACCTTTTGAACTGAGCCAATCACCTGAGGACTATCCAAGTGGTGCCCTGGGTGTGCAGATGTAGGAAGGTTTGATTTTCCTTTTCCAATTGTTGCCTGGGGGTGGGGGGTGAAATGAATTAATTGCTGGTATTTCTCCTCAGCTGAGACTTCAACCCAGAGTAACTGTTTCACTAGGGT
>CAUYPK010106054.1:0-66756 GCA_963574355.1 Loris lydekkerianus
AACCCAACTATACCTCAAGACTATGAGAAAAGGACCAAGGAAGGGGAAGGGAGGGGGGAGGTTTGGGTGGAGGGAGGATGATGGGTTGGGCCACATCTATGGTGCATATTTTTATCTATAATAAAAAAAAATAATTAAAAAAAAAAAAAAGAAACATATTTTTCTGTTGGTAGCCAAGGAGAATAATCTAAAAAGAATAATATACAATGTAAATATGCCACAATAATTTTCCTTAGCAGATCCAAACCCAGTTCCCTCTGGGTCTATCCACACAGAATGAGAAGGGAAGCAAAGGCAGTTTCTGTATGTACCTCCAGGGATGGGAGGGGACACCCAGATACTCTGGGATATTTGTTGGACATAATGTTATGGAAGTATCTGTGTTGGGAGAAAGGGTGAAGTGAATAGTGAATAGAAACTTGGGGGGTTTCAGAGTTTCCTAAATGTCAGTTTGGACATTACCTGCAAGGAATCCATCTGTGAAAGGAGGGAGAGATTCTGCTCATTCCACCATCCAGCACACATCATGGGATGGTAGAGGTGTCATATCCATCATACAGTAAATCCTGCAGGGGAAGAGGATCAGTAGAATATTTAAGAAAGGAAAGAATGGTCTCAGAGTCTGTAGCTCAAGTAGCTAAGGCACCAGCCACATACACTAGAGCTGGTGGGTTCAAATCCAGCCCGGGCCTGCCAAACAACAATGACAACTATAACCAAAAATGGCCAGGTGTGGTGGGCACCTCTAGTCCCAGCTACTTGGAAGGCTGAGGCAAGAGGATGACTTAAGCCCAGGAGTCGGAGGATGCTGTGAGCTGGAATGCCACTGCACTCCACCCAGGGTGACAAGTTGAGGCTCTGTCTCAAAAAGAAAAAGAAAAAATTAAAAACAAGGCTGTGGGCCACAAGACTATAAGTACAGGTATGGTATAAAAAGTTACATCAACATTTCCGTATTTAATAAATTGCAAAGTACATCTTTGCCTGTGCTTTTACTTCTCAAACTCCTTTGGACCACTAAAATTTTCTTTACTGAGTGCTTTTCAAGCTTCCCAATAATAGGTTTTTTTCATAGCCTCTAACACAATACATACTTAGCATTCACACGGAAAAAATAAATTTAATACCTCTCTGTTTTAGAAAATTCAGGTTCAATTACTTTGTAACTAAACAGGTAAACAGAGTGGGAGAGAGCAAGGCTTAAACCCATTTTCTAGGGACACTCAATTGATCCCTGAGCTGTTTTGTGTTAATAATGGTATCGATGAAGCTATCATTGACCAAGATTTTCACTTTCATTTCTCAGGAGAGGTCAAACATAAAATCTGGTCCAGGAATCGATATGGAGGAGAAAGCAGAACCATTAATATTCTCTTAATGGAGTCAGAAATACACAAGAGTCATTTGTCCAAAACACATGTGAATCTAGTCTCTGCTCTCCAGAAGTTAGTCTTGGCCTGTGCCTTAAATCTGGCTTTATAACTAATTCTCTGGGATCCTTTTAACAAATATGGATTTTTAAGTTTTACTCACGAAGGTTTTTGTTCAGGAGGTTTTTCTGTAGAGTCCAGGAATCTAAATTTTGTTGCCAGGGCGAATGTGCTATGAAATAACATTTGTAACAACCAGAGAAATATAAAAAGCAAGTAGCAGAAAAATAGGTGTGTTGTGACTTTTAAATTTTTAAAACAAAAATATAATATGTCACAGTATCCAAATTATACCACTTATGTGCTAGTAGATGTTGTTATGAGACTAGAAAGCAACGTGAAGCAAGACCTCAACGCTATTAACACAGGCAATTTCTGGGAAAGAGAATGGGGATAGATTAAGGGAAAAAATTAACTATGACTTTATACATGTGTATGGTGGAATATATTTTGTTCTTTAATTGCTATTGTTACTTTTCTGCTTAAAAAAAAAAAAAAAAACAAGAGAAGAAGACTCTACCTAACAAATGAAAATATTGTAACGTAGTTGTTTGTACCCTCACATTAACCTTAAATTAAAAAAAAAAAAAAAAAACCAAGAGAATTGCATAAAGAGGGACTATAGGAGGAACAAAATGTTCCATGCCATCTGCCATTTTTTAAAAGCAAAACAGAGTGGTAATAATAGCAGTCACTTTAGAAAGAAGTTCAGTATAGCTGAAGACTAAAATAAGAAGAAACAGAAGATCATCTAAACATGTACAAAACATACTTAAAGCAACTTTATTCATAACAACCCACATCAGAAGACAATCCAATGTCTGTTCATATTATGATAAAAAATAAGTATTTGTTACCTTTAGATAATGGTATTTTTTCCCCCTTTTTTAGAGACTGGGTCTCAGTATGTTGCCCAGCCTGATCTTGAACTCCTGTGCTCAAGGAATCCTCCTGCCTCAGTCTCCTAAGAGGCTAGGAGTATAGGCGCTCTAAAACACCTGGTGGATGATAGCATTCAGTGGGAAGAAACCTCATGTTACCTTCTGAGCTGCTGTAAATATTCAGATAATTATATCTGCATTGTCGTTAAAAGATGTCTTCATGTGCAAAAATTCAGGGGAGCTCTTAAGGCTGGTCCCTTTTATTGTATCTATAACAATAAAAATTTTTAAAAAGGAAAAGAAAAAAGATGGTCATGCATGTGTTGTGTAAAGCATATTCTGGGCTCTTTCGTGCTCCTTGGTAAAATCTGGAGACTGTCAGTCAAGAGGAAAGTAATAGGAGAGTAGCAGTGGTCACATCCCTGGTTTACCTCTAGGTGGAATCAGAGAACTACCTACAGCCCAAACCCTACCTGGGCAAATCCAGAGACAACAATCCTTCCCTCCTACCTATCCTCATCCTACTTCCCCCTGGAAATCAAAAGAGAAACACACAAAAAAAGCAGAAAGTGGTAACTATTTCTAGCACTGGCACAGTACAATATTTACTTAGAAAACAAAGACTTTGAACATGGATGGAACTGGATGTCATTATGTTAAGTGAAATAAGCTAAGCACAGAAAGACAAATATCACATGTTCTCACTAATATGTGGGAGCTAAACAAAAGTGGACCTCATTAAAATAGAAAATAGATTTGTGGTTACCAGAGGCCAGGAAAGGGGAAAAAGGAAGGCAGAAGAAGAGAGAAAAAAAACAACAAAGATTATAAATGTATTTATTACCACTGATCTACACACTTAAAAATGTAAAGACAGGGCAGTGCCTGTGGCTCAGTGAGTAGGGCACCAGCCTACCAAGGGTGGTGGGTTCGAACCCAGCCCCGGCCAAACTGCAACAAAAAATAGCCGGGCGTTGTGGCGGGCTCCTGTAGTCCCAGCTACTCAGGAAGCGGAGGCAACAGAATCACCTAAGCCCAAGAGCTGAAGGTTGCTGTGAGTTGTGGTGCCACAGCACTCTACCAAGGGTGACAAAGTGAGACTCTATCTCTAATAAAAATAAATAAAATGTAAGACAGTAAATTATATGTGTATATTTTACTTTGATAATTTTTTTTTTTTAAGGCTTTGAAAGAATCCATAGAGTCACTGCTTCTATTACAGTTATCTCAGCCACCTCCCATGTTTCCATATTCTAAGCCTGATAATGCCCCTCTCAGGGAACATCCAACATAAAAGTGGGGAGTGAAGGGAAGGAATAAGGAAGTGCACCTCTTTAATGCTTCCATTTTATGGCTCCTATACTCCATCTATTGAAGGTCACATTCCCTTAAAAGCAGAACAGGAGCCAGGTTCAGTGGCTTATGTCTGTAATCCTAGCACTCTGGGAGGCTGATGCCAGTGGATTGCTTGAATCAGGAGTCTGATACCAGCCTGAGCAAGAGCAAGACCTCATCTCTAAAAATAGCTGGGCGCATGTAGTCCCAGCTACTTGGAAGGAAAAAGGATCATTCAAGCCCAAGAGTTTGAGGATGCCATGAGCTATGAGGCCACATCACAGAGAGAGACTTTGTCTCACCAAAAAAAAAAAAAGTGGGACAGGGTGGTCTATTCATGGCTTCCCAAACTTAGTCCTGCTTTATCCCAGTTTTTTCTAGTTTTTAAAGAATATATTCTTTTCGCTGTTTCTTGGGTTCTTTTTCTTTTGGTTTCTTTCTAGACTTCTTCATTCCAGACTATGGTGAATGAAGGGGAAGGTATATGAGAATAATAAAGACACTAGAATAGCTCCTTAATATCACCAAAATATTGTTCCAGTAACAGTTTTAATGAGGTAAATTGTTGAGTAAGTTTATAGCTCTGCCATCTTCAGGCAGCATAATTAAATAATTTAGTCATTTGAAAGAAAAATGATAGCAATAAATCCTTGAAAATGGGGATTAGAAAGAAGTCCACCCATCTGGGTTTGTTTCCTCATTCAATGTCCAAGTGAGTCATAACTCCACAAAGAGAGCCTGGAAATAATTTTGACATCCTAATGTGAATATAGTCTTTTAGCTTTCAAAGATAGGGCATGTAAGAACAAGCTCTGGAACGAGTGTTGCCTCAAGACCGGGAACACTCGTTACCCTCTTCCATCTTAACTATGCCTCAGTAGCATGGGTGAACACCAACCTTGAGACATTCCAGCTACTTGTCCATGAACTTCCCCTCTCTTCCACTTCACTCCCACAATCATTTCCTCAACACCACCACCTTTACATCCACTGTCCCTGTGTTCTCTGTAGAGACCCTGTTTCTTGTCTGGGCATTTCCTACCACCATAATAGACTATGCAATAGAGATGAAGTGAACCCCAGCTGCTGACAAGGTGAATAAATGTGGGGAAGTTATTAATCTAAACATCAGTCAATTCATCTTTGAAAAATAAAGATAAGATTAAGAATTTATATTCATTTAGGGTGGCACTTGTGGCTCAAAGGAGTAGGGCACTGGCCCCATATGCCAGAAGTGGCAAGTTCAAACACAGCCCCAGCCAAAAAAAAAAAAAAAAATTATATTCATTTAGATTTAAGGTTAAGATTACTACAAGATTTATATTAAGTCACTGAATCTTCACAACCACCCTAGGAAGTATGTATGGTTAATCCCACTTTATAAATAAAGAAAGAAACATTATCCAAAGTAATGCAGCTACAATGTGGCTAGACATACGGCTCCTGAGTACAAACTTCTTTTTTTTTTTGAGATAGAGTTTCACTATGTAGCCCTCAGAGTGCTATAGTGTCACAGCTCACAGCAACATCAGACTCTTGGACTCAAGCCATTCTCTTGCTTCAGTCTCCCAAGTAGCTGGGACTACAGGTGCCCACCCCAACACCTGGCTATTTTTTTTGTTGTTGCAGTTGTCGTTGGCAGTTCAAACCCACCAACTTCGGTGTATGTGGCTGGCGCCGTAACCACTGTGCTACGGGCACCAAGCCCTGAGTATATACTTTTGATCACTCTGCTCTATTTGCCTCAAATACATGCTCAATTAATATTAGCTATTATTTTTACTGCTTGGAAATTTACAGTAGTGATTGATTATAACTGAAATGATACTCTCAAAATGAGCATGTGAACATACAAAACTAATGGCTAGCCCTCAATGAGAGAGAAGTGATCGTTATGAGAATATTTAATTCATTGATTCATTCATGAATGAATGAGAGCTAGGGGATGAATATGTAACTATGGATAAGACAAATTTCATGGTTTTATTTCCATGCATTGTCACATGTTCTTCCCTTGCTGGAATGTCAGCTTGTACAAGCTTTCAGGTGCACACACACATAGTTTGGCCAATCTCTATTCTTTCTCCTCACTCTTGTAGAAGGCAGCTACTGCTCAGTCTATTCTGGCTTCCCACCGTCTACACACATCCCAAATTTACAATTAAACACAGAGAAGAATAAAACAACAAAGGAAGAAAATTTAAAAAGGAGAAAGGGAAAAGACATGTATTTGGAGAAGTGCCAAAGGTAAAAAACCAAAAATATGATTTAAAAATTAGAGATAAAAACAGAGAAGTAAAATAAAGAGTGAGAAAGATGAGACCAAGCAGCAATTTTAAAATAATTTTTAGCAAATGAAGGACATTTACCTGGGCAATAAAAATAGGCTTTTCTCCTTAGGGGTTTATAAGGAAGGAAATCATTTTCAGTGAAAGTGGTAGAGACAAAGTCAGCTAGCTTTACTGAGCACTTACCATAGTTGGGGCATGATCACTGCTATCAGGGAGATTACGATTTAATGGGAAAGACAGCTGTGCATAGAAAAATGGATAATCATCAATTTAATAGAACAGATTACAAAAGCAATGTATTCAGTGAAAAAAAGTGATCTCTATGAGTTCATGGGCTAGGATACAGACGAAGTACTTTACTGAAGAGATGAACTGATGGGTTCCTACCAATCTATCAATAAAAGAACAAACTCAGGCAAAGAGAATAACAGCAATGAATGGCATAAAAGTCTGAAAAATGCATTTTTAGTACTTTCTTTTTTTTTTTTTTTTTTTTGAAACAGAGTCTTAAGCTGTCACTCTGGGCAGATTGCTGTGGCATCATAGCTTACAGCAACGTCCAACTCAGGCTCAAATGATGCTCTTGCCTCAGTTTTTTCTATTTTTAGTAGAGACAGGGTCTTGCTTTTGCTCAGGCTGGTCTCAAACCTGTGAGATCAAGCAATCCACCGGGCTCAGCCTCTCAGAGTGCTAGGATTACAGGTGTGAGCCACATTGCCCAGCCTTATTAGTACTTTCTTGCTACAACTAATTTCTCTACTTGCCCTGTTCAAGTGGACCACCTTCTCTAATTGCTCTCCTCTTTAACTTAGACAATTCCATCAACATTTGGTTTGTTTTTCTATCACCTAAAATACAAAAGCAAACCTATTACTGCTATAGTTATTGCACCATTTCTCCCTTTTTTCAATTTTTTAAATTTTTTTTATTTTTTTTAATTGTTTGGGATTCATGGAGCGTACAAAGAATTAGGTTACACTAATTGCATTTGTTAGATAAAGTCCCTCTTATAATTGTGTCGCACCCCCAAGAGGTGTGCCGTACACTAGAACCCCCATCCTCCTCCCTCCTCCCTTCTTCCCACCTGCTCATTCCCCTGTCTCTCCACGCCTGTGTATTAGCTCATCTACTGTCTTCATATTAGAATAGAGTACATTGGATTCTTGCTTCTCCTTTCTTGTGATGTTTTAGCTAAGAAGAATGTGTTCCACCTCCATGCAGGGTAATACAAAAGATGTAAAGTCATAGTACATCCGGTGTTAGAAAAACTCATAGGCTCTGGAGAGGCGGGCTAAGAAGAAGGGAAGCTTTGCCACATAGACTCTGGAACCATGAACATATTTGATCAGAAGATCAACTTTGATGCACTCTTAAAATTTTCCCATATAACCCCCTCCACACAGAAGCACATGAAGAAGGGCTATGCAAGTTTTGCTCTATGTATGTTTGTGGTGGCTGCGGGAGCCTATGTCCATGTGGTCACTCATTTCATTCAGGAGTTGGCCTGGGCCCTGCCCTGGAGTTTTTCATTGCCATCAATCCCAGCATCCTTCCTACTGCCTTCATGGGCACAGCAATGATCTTCACCTGCTTCACCCTGAGTGCACTCTATGCCGGGCGTCGCAGCTACCTCTTTTGGGAGGTATTTTGATGTCAGCCATGAGCCTGATGTTCTTGTCTTCCCTGGGAAACATTTTCTTTGGATCGATTTGGCTTTTCCAGGCAAACCTGTATGTGGGGCTGGTGGTCATGTGTGGCTTTGTCCTTTTTGACACTCAACTCATTATTGAAAAGGCTGAAAACGGAGATAAAAGATTATATCTGGCACTGCGTTGATCTCTTTTTAGATTTTGTTACTCTCTTCAGAAAACTCATGGTGATCCTGGCTATGAATGAGAAGGATAAGAAGAAAGAGAAGAAATGAAATGACCGCCCAGCCTTTCCCAATTTGACATCCTCTCCCTTCACCCCTCATTTCTTCTTTGCACGCATTACAGCTGGTGTGTTCTATAATAATGAAAAGCATCAGGAAAAAAAAAAAAAAGATGTAAAGTCTCCTTTTTTTTTTTTTTTTTTTTTTTAGTGGTTGAATAGCTTTTTCTCTTTTTTTAATGGGAAAATTCCTTAAAAGAATTGTCTATACCCCCTAGCTCCTAGTCCTCTCCTGGAATTCTCTCTAGATCCCACTCCAACCAGGCCAAGCTCATACCAAACTGCTCCTATCCAGCCTCAGTGACCTTCACGTGGCTAAACGCACTGACCAGTTCACAGTTCTCCATCTTACTTGACCTCTTTGGTGCTTTTGAGTCACTGTCTGCCTCTCTACGTCATGAAATGCTTTCTGTCCTGACTTTAAGAATATCAAGCTCCTTTGGGTTGTTTGTTTGGTCAGTCAGTTGGTTGTTTGGATGGTTGGTTAATTGGTTTTTTTACTGCCTTATTGATCTCTTTCTGTCCCATGGCTTTATATACCTCATCTTAGAAAAACTCCTACTACATGCTCACTGCTGAATATCACCACAGTGACTGCTGAAGTACTCCCCTTGAGAAGCTATACACTGACTCTACTAACAGGTCAACCCTTTACAGCAGTTTTGGACCTCCTTTTCTGGAATGGCCATCAGAGCTGTGGATGTACGAGATCAGATAATTAAGTCTGCAAACTCATCTTAGAATAAGTGCTATATACCTCATTGCTGAATATCACTATATTCACCAAATTGCCCCCGGGAGTACTTCAAAGGTAACAATAGTGATATTCAGCAATGAAGTATGTGGCACTTTACCTAAGATGAGCCCACAAATTTAATGTCTGACCTCACAACGATTCCCCCACTAATATCTGCAGCCCAGATATCATCCCTTAATTCCACACCTGCCTACCTGAAGGCTCTCTATAGATGTCCAAAGGCATCTCAGATTTAATACATGCAAAATTTATTCCTAATATGCTTCATCCTTTTCCCCCAAATCTATTCCCTCTGGAATGTTCTTACTGATATCCTTCATAAATAGCAGTTTTCTGTCCTTGCTCAGGCCAAAAATTTTAATCATTGAACTCATCTTTTTCTCACCCTATATCTAGTTCCTCTGTAAATCATGATAACTCACGATTTATATCCAGAATTATTACTTATCCAGAATTATATATCCAGAATTATTACTTATTTTCAACACCTCCCCTACTATTATGTGAGTTTAAATCACTACCAGTCCTTACGTGGATAATTACAAACCTCTGAACTGGTCTGTCTGCTCCCATTGCTCCACAGCAAAGGCCAGTCAGACCAAGGCACACCTCCGCCCACAGATCTCCAGGAACACCCACATAAAAGGCCAGTCAGATCAGGCATACCTCCACCCACAGATCTCCAGGAACACTCACATAAAAGGCCAGTCAGACCAGGGCACTCCTCCACCCACAGATCTCCAGGACACCCACATAAAAGGCCAGTCAGACCAAGGCACTCCTCCACCCACAGATCTCCAGGAACACCCACATAAAAGGCCAGTCAGACAAGGCACTCCTCCACCCACAGATCTCCAGGAACACCCACATAAAAGGCCAGTCAGACCAAGGCACTCCTCCACCCACAGATCTCCAGGAACATCTACATTAAAGGCCAGTCAGACCAAGGCACACTGCCACCCACAGATCTCCAGGAACACTCACATAAAATGCCAGTCAGACCAGGGCACACTGCCACCCACAGATCTCCAGGGCCTTCCCAAGTTACTCAAAGGGAAGAGCCACAGTCCTTTCCCAGACCTACATTGTCACAGAACCTACTCTGGCTATTTGACTCCTTGACCTATCTAATGCACTCTTATTTCATCACACTATGCCAGCTGCTCTGGCCTCCTCCCAATTCTAAAATATACCAGGCAGGTTTTTGCCAGAGGGCCTTGGTGTTTGTTGTTTTTTCCGTTTAGAATGCGCTTCTCTCAGATATCCACATAGGTGGTACATTCCTTACTGTCTGTGGTGCTTTGCTTCTATGAGACTTGGCTAAAGAGATCCTTGGCCACCTGATCTAAAATTTGGTTCTCTTCCCAACATTTCCTATTCCCTGCTTCTTAATTTTTCTCCTTTGCATTTATTAGCTATCATGATAAAATTTACTTTTTTTTTTTGAGACAGAGTCTCACTATTTCACCCTTGGTAGACTGCTTGTTGCATCATAGCTCACAGCAACCTCAAACTCTTAGGCTTAAGTGATTCTCTTCCCTCAGCCTCTCAAGTGGCTGGGACTACAGGCACCCACCACAACGCCTGGCTATTTTTTTATTATAGTTGTCATTGTTGTTTAGCAGGCCTGGGCCAGATTCAAACCCACCAGCCCAGTTTATGTGACCAGAATCTTAACCACTGAGCTATGGATGCCAAGCCTATTTATTTTTCTTATTTATTATCCACCCTGTTAAAATCTAAGTTCCGGCTCGGCACCTGTGGCTCAAGCGGCTAAAGCACCAGACAATACATCTGATCTGGCCAGTTCAAATCCAGCCTGGGCCTGCCAAACAACAATGATGGCTGCAACCAAAAAACAGCTGGGCGTTGTGGCAGGCGCCTGTAGTCCCAGCTACTTGGGAGGCAGAGGGAAGAGAATCACCTGAGCCCAGGAGTTGGAGGTTGCTGTGAGCTGTGATGCCATGGCACTCTACCCAGGGCAACAGCTTGAGGCTCTGTCTCAAAAAATGAATAAATAAATAAAAGTCTAAGTTATTTGATTAATGTATTTATGACATATCCCCAAGTATCTTTAATAGTAAGAAATATATAGCTCGGCATCCGGAGCACAGTGGTTAGGGCACTGGCCACCCACACTGGGGCTGGCAGGTTTGAACCAGGCCTGGGCCTGCTAAACAACAATGACAACAACAAAAATAGCTGGGTGTTGTGGCAAGTGCCTGTAGTCCCAGCTACTTGGGAGGCTGAGGCAAGAGAATCGCTTAAGCCCAGGAGTTTGGGGTTGCTGTGAGATGTGATGTCACGACACTCTACCCAGAGTGACAGCTTGAGACTCTGTCTCAAAGAAAAAAAAAAAAAGGAGAGTTTTGGTATTTTTTAATTCATATTATAATGTATTTACCATGCCACAAAAGAAGTAACTTAGAGATAACCTTTTATTATTACATTTTCGTTACTGCCTTTCAAAAGTAATGGAATTTAGTGTTGTGTATGACAAATGACAATAATATTTCTATCTTAATGATGTTTGGTGATATAATAGATATACATACTATAATGTGAAATTTGGAGAATTTTTTTTTTTTTTGAGACAGAGTCTCAGTTTGACCTCAGTAGAGTGCTAGGGCATCACAGCTCACAGCAACCTCAAACTCTTGGTCTTAAGCAATTCTCTTGCTTCAGCTTCCCAAGTAGCTGAGACTACAGGCGCCCACCACAACACCCGGCTATTTTTTTGTTGCAGTTGTCATTGTTGTTTAGCTGGCCCAGTCCAGGTTTAAACCTGCCAGCCTTGGTGCGGGTGGCTGGCGCCATAACCAATGTGCAACAGGCACCAAGCCAAATTTGGAGAATTTTTTAACTCTCTTTAAGAAAATAATGTATAGAATAATACACATATGCCCGAGAATAATTATACTGTATTACATTAAATCTAAGGTTTCATCAATAATATAGCTCACCATTATATTACCATCACTAAGAAAAAAAAGAAAAAAAAAACATTATCCACTAAACTAGAACAAAAATTCTATTTATCACATAGAATTTTTATTTTATACCTATTGAGAGAGTTTTTCCCATTTATTTAGACATAAATTTCTATTATATATCATTCTTGCACTTTTATTAAAAGAAAGATATAGGCCAGGCACATTGGCTCATGCCTGTAATGTCAGCAATATGGGAGACCAAGGCAGGAGAATAACTTCAGGTTAGTAGTTTAAGACCACCCTAGGCAACACAGAGAGATCCTATCTCTAAAAAAAAAAAAAAAAAAAAAAAAAAAATTAAACTACCTGCGCATGGTGATGCACACCTGTGGTCCTGGTTACTCAGGAGACTAAATTTAGAGGGAGTACTGCTTGTGCCCAGGTATACAAGACTACATTGAGCTATGATTGTGATACTTTACTCCAGCCTGAGCAATAGAGCTAGACTCTGTCTCCTTAAAAAAAAAAGTTACAAATCTGACAAAGAGTTGATATGTAGAATCTACTGAGAACTCAAATTAATCAGCAAGAAGAGAGCAAACTATCCCATATATTACTGGGCAAGAGACAGGAACAGAACCTTCTCTGAGGAAGACAGATGAATAGCTAACAAACATATGAAAAGATGTCCTTAATCATCAGAGAAATGCAAATCAAAACCACCCAGAGATATCATCTAACCCCCATGAGAATAGCCCACATCACAAAGTCTAAAAACTGCAGATGCTGGTGCAGATGTGGAGAGAAAGAAACATTTATATACTGTTGGTGGGACTGCAAACTAACACAGTGTCTTTAGAAAGAAGTATGGAGAATCCTCAAAGAACTTAATATAGACTTTCCATTTGATCCTGCAATCCCATTAGTAGGTATCTACCCAGAAGAAAAAAAATCATTTTATCATAAGGACATCTGCACCAGATTGTTTATTGCAGTTCAATTTACAATCACCAAGATGTGGAAACAACCTAAATGCCCATCAACACAGGAATGGCCTAATAAACTATGGTATACGTATACCATGAAATAATATGTGTTGCAGTGAGTTGGAGAGTCAGCCATAAAAAAGATGGAGCATTTACATCTTTTGTATTAATCTAAATACATTTTTCTCAGTATCACAAGAATGGAAAAGCAAGCATCCAATGTACTCAATAGTAATATTAAGGCGGGGCACAGTGGCTCATGCCTATAATCCTTGCACTCTGAGAGGCTGAGGCAGGTGGATTGCTTGAGTTCATGAGCTGAGACTAGCATGAGCAAGAGTGAGACCCCATCTCTACTGAAAATGAAAAAACTGGGAGGTTTGGGTGGAGGGAGGGTAATGGGTCGAGCCACATCTATGGTGCATATTTTTATCTATAATAAAAATAAATAAATTAAAAAAAAAAAGAAAAAGAAAATGAAAAAACTGAGGCAAGAGGCTTACTTGAGCCCAAAATTTTGAGGGTGCTGTGAGCTATGATGCCATGGCACTCTACCAAGGGCGACAAAGATTCTGTCTCAAAAATGAAAGTAATATGAAACCAGAAGATGAACTAATACACACCCACAAGAGAAAAACTCAATCCAATGCAAGTTGCGGGGAGAGGGGGTGGGGACGGGGGAGAGAGGAAGAGGGAGGGGAATGGGTGTGCTCCCACTTAATGGGCACAATGTAAGGGTATGTGGCACACCTCCTGGCTGTGGCATACAGCTACAACAGGGACTCAACCTAACAAATGCAAACATTGTAACCTAATTGTTTGTAACCTCACATCAATCTGAAATGTAAAAAAAAAGAAAAAAATGAAGATGTAAGCAAAATAAAATGATCAAGATATTCCTAATACTTTTTCATATTCACAGGCTGGCCCTTCCAAATCACTTTTTAACTCAGTATCATTGATGTCCATCATTTTTCCATCATTTTTGTTCATTATGTTACCAGAACAAGAGAACATTCCACTATGATCTCTGGGGGCTTTTCTGATCTTACACTAAAGTGTCAATGCAATGTTAAGATTTGTCTTTCTCAACTGTTCCTAAAATGATCCACCAGTTGAAATGCTGAGAAATTATAGTTCTTTCGTTATTTGCTCCACTAATAATAATAATGTAGGACTCTCATGCCTGGGCGAAGGCAACTAGTCATGTCTACTCCTTAACTGACAGTTCATACATGATGCTCTAGACATATCCCAATTTTAGAAATGTTAAATGTGTGTCTCAACACTGATAGCAGGTGGTGACAAACTTCACTTTGCTTTTGTTAAGTATCAGTAGGAAATATCTGTGTTGTATTCTGGTATGGGTACACTAAAACTCACCCTGCTAACTTCTGTGGCACTGAATATAGATTACTCAATAGCATGGAAAGACTTTATTTTAGGCAATAGACCTTTAAACTAGTGTCAAAGCTGCTATCAGAGGTTAATAGAAGAAAGCTGAACTAAGGTCAATAATCAGGACCCTGGCTCAGGCTGGACCACATGCAGAGAAAATGTCACAGGTTCAACTAAGAGGGATCTCATGGATCAATTTGGTTTTGCTTGACCACTTGAAAATATAAGATTTTGTGAATCTTCTGCAGTTTTTCTGCTATGCTAA
Source organism: Loris lydekkerianus (assembly GCA_963574355.1). NCBI lineage: Eukaryota > Metazoa > Chordata > Mammalia > Primates > Lorisidae > Loris > Loris lydekkerianus. The sequence goes on from CAUYPK010106054.1 coordinate 14,209, forward strand.
GTTAGAGTAAATGACTTAGATAGAGAAAGAGATTCACAGTTTAATACATTTGTGTTTTTTAAAAAAAAGGAAAAATCGGTCAGTGCCTGCGGCTCAATGAGTAGGGCACTGGCCCCATATACCAAGGGTGGCAGGTTCGAACCTGGCCCCAGCCAAACTGCAACAAAAAATAGCTGGGTGCTGTGTTGGGTGCCTGTTGTCCCACCTACTCAGGAGGATGAGGCAAGAGAATCGCCTAAGCCCAGGAGTTGAAGGTTGCTGTAAACTGTGACACCACAGCACTCTACTGAGGGCAATAAAGTGAGACTGTGTCTCTAAAAAAATAAATAAAGGGAAAAAACTCATATTTGACATCATTATTTAACATGTATTGAGTTCCTTAGGTCTTATAACAAGTTATAAAAGACAGTATGAAAGGTAATCCTATAATCTCCAAGAAAAAAATGTTGACTTTTTCAACCTTAGCATGTAAAGAAGGGGCTGTCTGAATTATAAGCCAATTCACCGTCTTAGAAAACCTATCAAAATACCTAGATATTATATTCAAATCTTTTATACTCCTTTAGTACAAGATGAGGATTAGAAACCCAGGTATAGAGAAGGTTTAAGGCCTGTGCATTGTTAAATTTACTCAAATTTGAGATTGTAGGAGCCTCTCCTGAGTAAGACAGCATTGTGACTTGTAGCATTATAGCAATGTTAAAATAAGTAACAAAGCAAAAAACACAGTTAAATAAATGTATCCAATAAATTAAATGTCTCTGTATTCAGGGGAACAGAAGAAATTATAGGGGATTAAGTGTCAGCACTACACTAGACTCTTAACAAAGGGTCATTTCATTGAATTCTCATAGCACGTTTACGATGGGTATTCTTGGAAACCAAGGCTTGGGAAGCCTAAATAATGTGCTTGAGATCATGAGAAGAGTGGAAGCAGGGCTGAGATTAGAACCCAGTCTGCCTAACCTTCTCAGTTTAGGCCAGGTCAAACTACAGCCCACGGACCACATGTGGTGGTGTGATTGTATTTGTTCCCGTTTTGTTTTTTTTACTTCAAAATAAGATATGTGCAGTGTGCATAGGAATTTGTTCATTGTTTTGTTTGTTTGTTTGTTTGTTTTTTAACTATAGTCCAGCCCTCTAACAGTCTGAGGGACAGTGAACTGGCTCCCTGTTTAAAAAGTTTGAGGACCCCTGGTTTAGGCTATTTTCACCCTCACATCTGCTAACAGATTATTAGTCTACCAAAAATGATGGTTTCTGCCTCTGTATGAACCTAGACTTCTGAATGAAGAATAACTAAGGAAGAAGCCAATCCACATAAGATGGAGGCAAAGAGTTAGTTTCCATCTGCCCAGAAATAAGTTTAAACCATCAAGGTATTAAACAGAATTTCTAGAAGACTCTGGCTATGGGTTATTTTGCTGACACTACTAATTAGTTAGATTCTTTCCCAGGATCCAGGCAAGACCATTTTGTAATCCTCTACTACCTTTCTTTGCTCTACCCTGTCTTCTCTAACATTGGATAATTGGGAAGGAAAAGCCTAACTTCATAGCCTACAGTCATGGGCTATAAATCAGGCTTTAATCCTGGAAAGATTAAGCAGCTTCCTGACACTTCAGCCATAATTATGAGTAGTCCTGCAAACCTAACCAGAATTCAGGGTGTTAACTACCAAATACTCTGCTAGAGCCCGTGGCAGGCCCATTCTTCAATAGAAAGGACCCCTAATTCTTTTTCAGATGTGATTTTTCTTCCTTTTTCTTTAAAGACTTTCTCATTCTATGTATTGAGACAGCAACAGGAAATCTCTTCAGTTTTCTTCTCCTTCCACACTACTCTATTTATAGTTCCAAATGTTGCCTGGTGTCAGCGAGAAAATTAAAGAGGGACCATTAGAGTCTCTCTAAGCTGCTGTTGTTACTTTGGGCGCACATAATACTTTACATTAGTAAGTTGCAGTGCAGTTGCAATTATTCAAATATTTTGGACATTGGGCAGCGCCTGTGGCTCAAAGGAGTGGGGCACCAGTCCCATATGCCAGAGGTGGTGAGTTCAAACCCAGCCCCGGCCAAAAACTGCAAAAAAAAAAAAAAAGAAAGAAAGAAAAATAAAGATACCTAATGATTTACTATTGTCCAAGCCCCAAACGAAGCTTCTCTCTGGACTGTGCACATTTAAGGTGCTAATACCTAAAGAACTGAGCCTGAGGGAATCATGATTCAAGCTGAAACCCTTCACTAAAAATGGCTGTGGTAGCTGGAGTGTATTCAAATCCATATTGTGATAAAGCAAATAAGTAACTATGTTTTAACACGAAAGCAATGGAGCCAAGTGCTTAAGCTGGTAATTCTTGTGCCTTTAAAAGCAGGCAAACATGTTCATCAACAGATTCAACTCATTCATCTAAAAAATGGGAATGGTTTTAATTAAAGGGTAAGTGGGGGTTGGGAGGGAGGTGAAGACTGCTGTCTCTATTGCTCTTGCTTAATTAGCTTTATCCCAAAGAAACCCAGACACTCACAGCCTACTAAGTTTTCATAATCATAACAGTAAGTGCGAGTGAGTGCAGAGGGATGGGGCTCATAGAACACAAAGTGATTTGCTGTATTTCTTGGTATAGTCCATTAGGAACAATATTTTGACCAAAGGATGTGGGGCATATAACTGGGTACTGCCATCTCCTCCCAGTCAAGCTGAGAAATGACATGGCTTCTGTGAAAAAAGAAAGAACCAAATTTCAAAATGTGAACAAAAGTTTCCCAAAGAATAAATGATTATGAGAGTCTAATTATGAGACATCTGACATTGTGACTTGAACTCAACAAAATAGGTTTGAAAGTTAGCTGGCCATTTGTAAGACCAAAAGATGGGAGTAGAGAGGGAAATGAAGAACTAGATTTCTGGCTCAGCGCCAGCAGCTCAGTGGTTATAGGGCTGGCTACATACTCAGAGGCTGGTGGGTTCCAGCCCAGCGGAGTCTGGTAAACAACAGTAACAACTACAAAAAAAAAAAAAAATAGCTGGGCATTAGTGGCAGGCACCTGTAGTCCCAGCTACTGGAGAGACTGAGGCAAGAGAGTCACTTGAGACCAAGAGTTAGAGGTTGCTGTGAGCTGTGACACCATAGCACTCTACCAGTGGTGATAAAGTTAGACTGTCTCAAAAAGAAAAAAAAAAAAAAAAACAAAGAACTAGATTTCTCTCCTACTGTTTGTTTTGGGCAAATCTATGTGTTTTAGAGTTAATTCTCACCAAAACCTTTGAGAAATAAATATTTTTATAACAAGTTGAAAGGTGATGAAAATGGGACCTACAGAGGCTCTGAATGAGTTCAGCTATTAGAAACATAAGGCTGGGGCAGTGCCTGTGGCTCAGTGGGTAGGCCACCAGCCCCATATACTGAGGGTGGCAGGTTCGAACCCGGCCCCGGCCAAACTGCAACAAAAAAATAGCCAGGCATTCTGGCGTGTGCCTGTACTCCCAGCTACTCTGGAGGCTGAGGCAAGAGAATCACTTAAGCCCAGGAGTTGAGGTTGATGTGAGCTGTGACGTCACAGCACTCTACCAAGGTCGATAAAGTGAGACTCTGTCTCTAAAAAAAAATAAAATAAAAGGAAGAAAAAAAGAAAAGAAACATAAGGCTGGTCAAGCCCAAAATCAGAAATAATCATTATATGCAGGTGGAGTAGAGAGTAAAACCCAAGTTTATCTGGCTACAAAGCCCAAGCTTTTTCCACTTTGCTATCTCACTTTGGTTTTTTAATCACTATCTCAGAGGAAAAAAAACACTAGTCTGTATCAGTTGATATTTTGAATATGTTTAGTTATACTTAAATGTGCTTCAGTTCAAAAAAACCTAGAAGTACTAATCGCAAAGAAGATAAGATTAGATACACAGGAATAAAACTGCATCCAAAGTCTTATTGATTTTGGAAATCAGAACAGATTCAAGAGATCATTCTTTGGCCCTCTACAAAAAATATCCATTTATCAAATTATCAAATTCCCTTTACAGCACACACACACCCATCACCACCACTGCTAAAAGGGAATAGAAAGTAAATGCCCCAGTTTAGCTAAGGCTGGAGCCTTCACGGAGAGAAATATTACCAGTTACTTCTCAGTCACACCTCAGGTTCCCCTAGGGATTTAATTATAAAATAAAATCTAATATCTATGACATATTCCATTCCCTGCCAGTTCCCCACCCCCAATCCTTCTCCTGGTCCAAGTCCATTTGCACCAGCCCACTTCAGAGCAGGTGAGGACAAGGTTTGATTCCCAAATCTCATTGTGTTGAGTATTATCATAAACATTAATCTATCTAGTATCTAGTGATATTTTAATTGCTCCAAGGTTAGCTAATCTGGGTTTACTCCCTATTCCCCTTTTAGTGATGGTAAGGGAGTGTTGATGTTTACATAAGTGTCTATATGCAGGTAGCTATTGGCAAAGGGTGCTTCAAATTTGAAACTTTAAGAAATTTCTGAAGGCATTTTTTCTTGAACCAAAACAGTATTTAAACAAAACATTTGATTTTCATAGTGCCAGGCTTTTTATACTTGGATTTTATCATCTCCTTTATAACTGAAATCAGGGCATAAATACTTTTAATAAAATGCAGACTTGTGCTGTTTGAAGCTTTTCAAGAGCTTAGAGAATAGTAGGTTTATTTCCAGCTACCTCATATTGATCTTTCAGTCATCTTTAGGATTAATTGATTTGCTTCAAGTAAGATTATTATACTACCAGCAACAGAGAGAATTTCAAAACCTCAGCAGAGAACTTAAAGAAACAGAAAATACATAGAAAATATCATAGCAAATAAATATTTTTCTTTCTTTAGCTTACTCTGCAAGTTATCCCAAAGAAGCTTCTAAATTGCATGAATGAAACACGTGACTGTAGAAACAAGGCCAACCAAATGAGAAAGGCAAAAACTATTTTTTAGACCTTTCTCTATCAACTACATCAGCTATTCTCACTGGTGTTTTGGCAGTGAGTCAAAGGCAGAGAAATGAGAAAGCATTATACTAGTGAAAAAAAAGAAAGGCTTCAGGTATGCCATGACTGGAGGCTGTCACAGTGGGGAAGCTGTAGTTAGGTTGAACAGAGACAAGGTATCCTATGTGATTGGTTAGAGATGCACATTTGGCCTTCTCTGATTGGTTTTAAATTGGAAGTGAGATGAAAATTAGGGTAGCTGTCAGTTACTAATCAAGTCCTAACCATTGGGGCAAATTATTACAAAAGATACTGTTTAATCTCCTGGATTGTTAGCAGAGATAGCAATCTAGCTCTCAGCAGTCTGCCTTTGAGAAGAAAATTTTTTTCTCTACCTTTTTGTCCTTAGTACTTGGGGCCTGTGGATTAAAACTGCCAAAAGATTAACAGGGCAAAAAAAAAAATTTCTATTCACATACAACAAAGAAGTAGCTGGCTCACTGAACTTAGAGGCTTGTATAACTTACTAGAGAACAGGGAGAGGGGAGAAAAGGCTCTCACGGAGAGAATAGATAGGTTTTTTTTAAGTAAACACAAATGAATTTTTAAGACAGAAAACATGAGTTTTATAAGTTTGGTATAATGTTTGTTTATGCAGGTGAGTGGTCTTTCCGTCTTCTTCATGGCCATGAAACTCCCCAGGAGAGGGGATTTATGATAGCCCCATTTTTCACAAGTTGCTGCTGTTTGTCAGGTAAGACAAGCTTCAAGAAGGCTTTTTACTGCATCTGTTGAATCTCAAATGTCTTCAGTTTAAAATAATCTTTGTATCAGCTCTGAGATTCCAAGTGGATCCCCACAACGTATATCTGGCTGGTTTCCTGAACTGTTTGTTGTAGATAAGGAAGTTGGTTTCCAGGGCAGGTTGCCACAGCTTGAGATTCTGAGTTCTATTTTTGCATATGGTCCAATCATTGTTCATTTGTATATTAAGGCTCTCATGGTCATGTGCAATGCCATTTTGCAAGGAAAGAAGGCAGACTTTTTTTCTCTTCCTATTCTTATAAATTCATATTGTCATGAACATAAGCATATGTGTCTGCAGTTTAGTGGAATTCAGAATGAGTATGAAATATTCTCTGCACAGTCAGCTTCTCCTTTTTGTTTCAATTGTAATTGTGCTGCAATTAGACTCTATTTCAGGAAAAACTGCAACCCTTAGCCAACAGATACAAAAAGAAGGTAATTGAGAAAGGACACTAAGAAAGGGGCTTCAAGGGGAGTGGGAGAAAAACCTGGCAGGATGAATGAACCAAGAAGTCTGATAAAAATGTCCGTATGAGGTAACCTGGGTAACCAATGACCAATAGAAAAAGTCAATAATGACTAGAGGCACAGAGAGGCCAATGACAGACTTGCAACCAATTTCAGAGGAAGAAGGTATTTATACCAGGGCGTAGCCTGTGAGTTTCCCTCTCTCTCTCACCTCTGCTCCATTATGAGAGGGACCTACTTCCACCTCTCTTTGGAAGTGCTCTAAACTTTCTCTTTGTTCTTCTTAAATAAAATTTCTCTTTGTTATACTGACACTTGTGCAGGTTACTTTTGCTCTCTCTTCACACTGCCTGTGCTGCTCCAGTTTTATTTTCTATTTCCATTCATTTTTGTTTTCAATTACCGCTCAGCCTGAGTTGAAGTCTCTAGATCAGCCAAGTAATAAAACCAAGTCAACTGGGTTCCAGGAATTGGACCCCCGACCTCCAACAGTAATGTTGATGGATATAGAGAAGAAAAATCTAGAAGCAAATGAAGAAAGACTCAAGGAAAAGGAAGGGTGCTATTGCAGTGACTGGTTGTCTGGCTTCAACCCAGGAAAACTCATGAGAGGTGTGCAACAAGATGGTGAAGAGAGACAGAAAAAGAGAGAAATAGAACAAATAGAAAAAAGACACTGAGGCTCAATAATTCGAATTATCGTTAACTTTCTTACTCTCCAAAATGGTTAAAAGAATTACCCCCCTAGGCGTCGCCTGTGGCTCAAAGGAGTGGGGTTCCAGCCCCATATCCTGGAAAAAAAAAAAATTAACCCCCTTTATCTGCACAAGCCAGTGTCCTTTTCTGTCTTTTCATTCACCAATTCTAAATTGAGTTTTTCTATAATTCTGAGAACCACAAAGCATCATCCACACTGAGAAATAAAAATTAATTCCTGAGTCCCCCGATCAACTGAACAGACCCTCTCTTAGCCAAGGGGGCCTCTGAAAAGCCTTAAAACTGTCGGACATGACTCGTTCTAGCCCCCACCCCAACAACTGCCACAAGGCTTTCTTCCCTAGGAACAGAAACCAGGCCCTTGAAAAGACTCGCTCCATTGCTCTTGACTAGCCAGGTGGGGAGGTGCACGCCTACATCCCCTGCTACCGGAGGGGGGGGGGGGGGTGTTAGGGAGGCTGAGGCAAGAGGAGTTCAAGGCTGCAGTGAGCTGCGATCCCACCTCTGGATGGCGAAGTGAGGCCTTGCCTCTAGGAAAAAGAAAAAAAGAAAGAAACCACTAGCAGCGCCCGTGGCTCAGTGGGTAGGGCTCAGGCCCCATATAACCTAGGGTGGTGAGTTCGAACCCCGCCCCCGCCAAACTGCAACACAAAAATAGCCGGGCATTCTGGCGGGCACCTGTAGTCCCGGCTGCTCGGGAGGCTGAGGCAAGAGAATCGCCTAAGCCCAGGAGTTGGAGGTTGCTGTGAGCTGTTGTGACGCCCCAGCACCCTGCCGCGAGTGACAAAGTGAGACGGTGTCTAAAAAAAAAAAAAAAAAAAAAAAGAATAAGAAAGGAAGAGACCACTGACCGGGAAGTGGTTCTGGCCAGTCCGTTAAGGCTAGGTACTGAGTACCTTCCCATCCTCTGCTTCACCATTTCACGTCGGAAACTCCCCTCAGATCCAGCCAATACCGCCATTTTTTGAACCTGGGACTCAAGGAGAGCCATGAACTTCAACTGCGCATGCGCATCGTTCTCCTTTTATAAATATTCATGACTCCTCCTATAATTTATTAAATATGCATATTTGGCCATTCGTCCCCTCTACCCCTCCCTCAAAGTGTCTACTTTCTGCTAGTATCCCAACGCTACGGTTCTCAGCCAGCCTGCAACCCCTCACAAGAAAGAAAGCTCTCCTTTCCAACTTTGTGACCGTGGTCATTCTTAAGTTCATATTACTAAGAGAGAGTACACAGACTTACTTATAGACAAACTCAGTTGACCAAAGCAAAATAGTAAATTTCAAGGGAAATAAAAAGAACCAAGAACATATTCTTAATGAAATAAGGGGAAAGAAGATCAGGGAAAATTCGTCTTCTTTTCACAACTTGATATCTCTAAGAAGACTATAAGTTTTCAAAACCTTTATCTTAATTTTTTTGCAAAGTAATGGCGATTTATAGTAATACATATGATGTGCACTGTCTGTACCAAGAGAGTGGCAGCAAGTCAAGACTGACTTCTCTTGGAAAGAAAATGTTGAAATGTGCTTTAGAGAGGGTTAATTGGCAACCAACTTAAAATGCAGAAATTAGCTTATACTGCCAGGCCATTATTTCTTATTAAGGAACACAAGGAGACAGAATATATGTGGTGTGCATGAAAAGGGCAAAAGTTATGTTCCTTTTTTAATAAGAAATTGTGATGGCCTGTAAATTATAAACTATACAACTTGGAGTTCCAGGAAAATACTGAGTTTACTCTTTATATAATCTGTGCAAAAATACCAACCATGCCAAGTATGAAACGATGCTCAGCCTGACTCTGTGAAAAATAATCTCACCAAACCCATTTACTAGTCTACTACAACAGCCTGCCAAGGCTAAGCAAAGTAAATACAACTGATGGAATGTTGCAAGACTCAAATAAGATTTTAATTCAGTAAGACTTGATTTTCTCATCCACAAAAAGGTATAGAACTATAAAGTTTATGAAATCTAGGCAAAGTGTGTATATTCAAAGTGTTCAAAATCTTAAGAACTCAATATTGCCAGAAAGACATTTCAAGGCATGTCCTGTTGAAAGGGCAGGCATTTTGGCCATTACCTGTAGCATCCTGAAAACCTCTCTTTAATCAGTGAAAAGCATCTTCTTACCAAAAGATTCAGCCCTCACTCACCTCTGCCTGGACATCCTTGTGCAGGATACCACTATCTAACCAGGTAGCCTGATTGATTGCAACACCCCCCACCATCTCCCTAACTTCTTTATCCCTGCTTTATTTATTTTTTTTTTTTTAAGGGACATATTTATTTTTATTTTTATTTATTTTTTTTTTTGAGTTTATCCTGTATTTATTTTTTTTTTATTTTTTATTATAGATAAAAATATGCACCATAGATGTGGCCCAACCCACCACCCTTCCTCCACCCAAACCTCCCCCCTCCCTTCCCCTTCCTTGGTCCTTTCCTCATAGTCTTGTGGTATAGTTGGGTTATAGCCTTCATGTGAAAGCCATAGTTTAGCTTCATGGTAGGGCTGAGTACATTGGATACTTTTTCTTCCATTCCTGGGATACTTTGCACCTAACCCCAGTAAGAGTAGCCCACATAACAAAATCCCAAAACCAGAGATGTTGGCGTGGATGTGGAGGAAAGGGCAGGTGGGAATGCCCACTAATACGTCCCTTCTGGAAGGATGTTTGGAGAATACTTAGAGACCTAAAAATAGAACCGCCTTTCGATCCTATAATTCCTCTTCTAGGTTTATACCCAGAAGACCAAAAGTCACAATATTTGAGACTTTTTGTTTAGATTTTGCAGCAGTGATTTGATTTTTGTTTCTTCTTTCCTTCTCTGTTAGTTTTTAGTATTAAGTTCTTATAGTTTGTTCATATTGATTGGAATATTTTTCTTCCTTTTATTTTCTGTGTCCATTTACATAGCAAAGAAGTTATTGCATACCTGAAGATTTTATCAGTCTTGCCCATAATTTCACCTGAGTGCAGTGTTCTTTTGGGGACTGCTTCTTTAACAATTTTCTTAGTCTGTTCCATTGTTTATCAGTCAAATATATATAACGTCTGTCTTTTTTAATACTTTTTGTCTTGAGTTCTTTATCTAATTTTATATTGCTACCCTTTAAAAATTTTTGCTTTATTTTGTTTACTCTTTGATTTTTAAAAATCTATGGTACTACAGAAATATATTCCTCTTTCTCTCTCTCTCTCTTATATCAACATACCAATATTCTGACCTTTTCATTAGGAAACACTCTGCTCCTGATCCCGTATGGCTCTTGCAGAATTGACTTTGTTGGTTCTTTGCTCCTTCATAGAGAAAAGCTCCTTAGTAAGAGTTGTGTTCTCTTCTACAGTTTCTTGGGTCCCTTTCTCTTTCTTCTATTCTGTGTCTTAAACATTCAATCCTCTTTCCCCAATGCAGTTTTGTCAAAGTCACCAGTGACCTCCCCATTGCTGAACCCAATGGTCAGTTCTCATTCCTCATCATTCTTGGCCTGTCAGCGGCATTTGGCACCATCATTCCCTCCCTCTTTCTTTCTTTAGTTTCCCAGACTTCTGTCTGGTGGTTTTTATTCTACTTCACTGGCCATTCTTTCTCCCTACCTTGTTGGTTCCTCTATATCTCATCCCTCTATAAGTGGGGGTGTGTTCCAATCCTTAATCCTTGCCTTTCTTCCCTTCTCAGACTACATCTTCTGCCTTGGGTGACCTGACCCAGGACCATGCCTTAAAGCACTGGTTCTCAACCTTCCTAAACCTTTAATATAGTCCAAAGGGGTCGCAACCCACAGTTTGAGAATCAGTGCCTTAAAGGGTCATTATATATTAATAACTACTGCATTTGTATGTCTGGTTCTGGGCTGTCCAGATTCGAATATCTGAATTACTTTTATATTCCTTTCTCCTCCTAAGAGCACCTGAGATTCCCCCCACACCCACTAAACTCAAGCACTTATCCACACTCCTGCACACCTGTTCTGCCCTTAGAGTTCCCATCACAGCCATTGATGACCACATCCTTCCCATTGCTCTAGCCAAAAAACCTGGAGTCATCCTCAGCTCTTCTTTTTCTCACACTCTCCACATCTAAATAGTAAATTAATCATGTCAACTAAATCTTCAAATCCAGAAGAGAACAACTTCTTACCATCTTCATTGCTGCCACCTTGATATAGCCCACTGTCATCTCTTTGTTAGATTGGTACATTAATTTTCTACCTGATCTCAGACTCCTCTCTTACTGACTTTCAGTCTATATTCATTCAGTACAACAATCAGAATGATCTTGTCAAAGAAAGGAAGTTAGCTCACTTATGCTCAGAGCTCTCCTGTTACCTTCTCAGAATAAAACCCAAAGTCTATCAGGGGTCCTCAAAACTTTTTAAACAGGGGGCTAGTTCACTGTCCCTCAGACCATTGGAGGGCTGGACTATAGTTAAAAAAAAAACAAAAACAACTATGAACAAATTCCTATGCACACTGCACATATCTTATTTTGAAGTAAAAAAACAAAATGGGAACAAATACAATCACACCATCTCATGTGGCCCGCAGGCCACAGTTTGAGGACCCCTGGTCTACATGGACAAGGCCTCAAAGGCCCTTCCACACTTCTCCCAATTGTCTCTCTGAAACTTAACTACCCTCTCTGCTATTACCATCTGCCACACTGTTTCTTGAGCATGTCCAGACTCTCCCAGCCTGAGGGTCCTCATCTTTACTACTCTCAGTCCAGATGCGCTGTCCACTCTCCAATATCTTTGTGTTTTGTTCCTGCTATATTTCTGGAACTTAGAATAGTGTATGGTACACAGTAAGCAATCAAATATTTGCTGAGTGAATGAAGGATGCATCTTTTTTAAAGAGCACATACAGTAGCTATATTTTTTAAAAGTCTTATTTGAGGGTCTTTGATTTTCAATAGAAAAATTTAAGCCATCTACAAATATTGTGATAACTGATATGTTTGGTGATGGTCCTTGAACTGTTTCTGATTTCTATTTGTTTTACCTTTTAATTTTCTCTGTCTTTTTTTTTATTTATCAAGTTTTTTTACTTTTGTTATTAATAATAATGGCTAACATTCCATGTTTACTGTATGGCAGACAGGGGGCTGCATACTTAATACATTTTATTTCAGTTACTCTTAAAAATAATCACATAAGGCCAGGCACAGTGGCTCATGCCTATAATCCTAGCACTCTAGGAGGCTGAGGTGGGTGGATTGCCTGAACTCACAGGTTCAAGACCAGCCTGAGCAAGAGGAAGACCCCATCTCTAAAAATAGCTGGGCGTTCTGGCAGTCGCCTATAGTCCAAGATATTTGGGAGACTGAGGCAAGAGAATCACTTGAGCCCAAGAGTTTGAGGTTGCTGTGAGCTATGATGCCATGGCATTTTACCTGGGGTGATAAAGTGAGACTCAGTCTCAAAAATACCCAAAAAACAAACAACCCTCCCCCAATCACATAACAAAGAAACTATTATTTCTGTTTTATAGGTGAAATAACTAAAGCTTCGAGAGACTAATAATTTATCCAAATTCACATGATTCATGACAGCTGAGCCTCAACCAGAGTTTAGTTGTCTGAAAGCACAGTCTTTTGTTTTATGTTAATTATATTTCTTTTTGATAATTATTGCCTTTGAATTCTAAAAGAGCATGATTATGAAAATTGATACTTCTCTATTTTGTCAAGAATGAAACTAACTATTTTCTAGTCCTATAAAATAGAAGATATAAATTCTTCCTTTTTCTCCTCTTCCCTTAGTCAATGATTTTTGTTTAAATAATCTGGAACTTAAAATACAGATTTTTGTCCATATACCTTTATCTTTCTAAAATCATTTTCTTAATGCTAACATGAGGATCATAGTGTATTAGCCATAATCATTTTAGTTTTAACTTCAGTTATGCTCATGTCACTATTACTGCTCACTTCTTTATTCTCGTCAGTTATTGGGGTTGCACTCTTGCCTATTTTCAGTTGTCAGTGAACATTGAGTAATTAGTGGAGGAAGGGCAAGTGCATCTTCTTCTCTATGCGTTCTTGCATGTCTGAGAGGCTGTGTCCATTAAGAACCTGCCAAGGGTGACAGTCTTTCTCCTTAGAATTTTTTCAATCCTCCTGTATTTATCTAGTTTTCAAGTATTGTGGAATAAACGCTAATGCCACACTTATTGTCTTGTCTTTGTTGGAAATTCGTTTCCTCCCTATGTGGATAAAATGCTTCTAAAAAGTTTTATCTTTGAAAGTGAGAAATTGTACCAGTGTATGTCCAGTTGTAGATTTTTTAAATTAACGTTTAAGTATCATTGAGCTTTTTAAATTGAAAACTCAAGTCTTAATTGAGCTTAGGAAGATTTTCTTCTCTTTCTCTTCCTTTTTCTCCTTCATCTTGTTCTGATTATTCTTCTTTTTCCAGACCTTTTAAAACCCTCATTATACATAAGCTACTTTTCCTGGTTCTACTCCCATTTCTCTTATCTCTTTAGCATTTTATTTTAAATTTGGGGAGAATTTCTTATATCAGTCTTCTGACTTGTTGATTCTGTTTTCTGCAGCATCTACTAGTCTATTTGCTATCTTTGCTGAATGCCTTTAAAATGTGGTAATCGGGCTTGGCACTTGTAGCTCAGTGGTTAGAGCGCCAGGCACATACACCGGGGCTGGAGGGTTTGAACTCAGCCTGGGCCTTCTAAACAACAATGACAACTACAAAACAACAAGAACAACAAAAAAACAGCTGTGCATTGTGGTGGGCACCTGTAGCCTCAGCTACTTAGGAGGCTGAGGCAAGAGAATCACTTAAGCCCAAGAGTTGGAGGATGCTGTGAGCTGTAATGCCACGGCACTCTACCGAGGGTGACATTCTGAGACTCTCTCTAAAAAATAAAATAAAGTAAATGTGGTAATCATTTCATCATTTCCAAATGTCACTTTACATGTTCAGATTGTTTCCTGTTCATGGCTACTAGTCCCTGTTTTATTCATATAGTGTCTCTCAAATCTTACTAAAAATTTGAAAACACAACTCAGAGATTTTATGACATGTATTTCTGCTGCTTGCAACAAGTTTGTTTCAAGGGAAATCATTTACTCTGCTCAGTTAAATTACATTTCTTCTCTCGAACTGCTGAATGTTTCGTGATGTCTGATGATTTTTCTCTCGTTCATCTGTAGAATTGAATGTCTGTTTAATATTAGCAGCTGAGAATAATTCCAAATAAAAGTATGTGGCTCTTTGTCAGATCTTCCAGGTACCAACTGAAAAGGGAATAATAAATTTATCGTCATTTTGCCAATGTGGAAATACAGTAATACAGTAATTCTGTTTGAGTTAGGGAGGTGTTAAAGACGTCGTCTCTGAATGGGGAGTTATGACTTTGCATTGCTGTAGCTACCTTTTCTGTCTACAAGCCAGCTGAGGCAATGCTTGTTTTCATGTCCAGCTCAGTAACCTCAGGCCTTTCTCCAGAACTGGTCATGGTCCTGGCCGTTATCTCCACACCTTCGGTGTATAAGATATATTGTGCACTAGTTGAGGGTGCCCGGGTGAGATTCCTTCCTCCTAGACTCCAGCAGTGTGGGAATCTGGTTCCAATCAACCTCTCAAAGGTCTGCCTTCATCTTTAAACCCTGTTACTCTAAGTTGGGGTTTTGGTCAAGCTCTCATTTACTTCTTCCCTGGGTATCTCTCCTCCTTGTGTGCTGACAGGTGGCATGCTGGTCGGTGCTGCCCTCAGTCCTTTCTTCTTTGTGGCTGAAATATCTAAGCATGTAGTTGGTACCCTCCCTCGTGTCCTGAGTTTCTCTGGTTTTCTTGGGCAGGAAATTAAATACATATAGGCTTATATCACCCTATTGGATCAAAATTCATACTGAGAGTCTCAATAAAAGTGGTTTTATTTGTATTAAATAAAATTCAAACACCTGAAGTTTGGACACAAGCCCAGTGGGATGTGAGCCTTTTTACGCAGAGCTCAAAGACACTGTATTAGTTTAGATGAGAATTGAGACTTGAGGAAAGCAAGTTGAACATCTTGTATTCTGGAAATGTATAGAAGTTTCATCGATATCAAGATAATGAAGAAGCAGGCTTCTGGCAGATTTGCTAAAGAAGTTCACAGTTTGTGGATAAGTTCTGAATCTTTTATAAGATTCATGGTAGTATTTGGTTCTAACATGGTTCTAAGCTGGTCTGTAGACTTTTCAGAGCACCTTTCCTTAGGAGCAGTGCAGTTCTAAAGTCTCCTTTCTCATCTGAAAGGAGTGGGAGCCGTGTCTGACTGAGTGAGCAGCCCAGAGCAGCAGTTGCAAACTGCAGCCTGGCACCTGTTGGGTACAGCCCACAAGCTAAGAATGGATTTTACATTTAAAATGGTTGGAAAAATTTAAAGTAGTATTTCCTGACATGTGAAAATAATACAGGAATAAATTTTATTGTCTATTGTAAAGTTTTATTGGGTCACAGTGATATGGCTGCTTTTGTGCTGCAGTGACAGAGTTGATTATATGTGACATATACTGAGTGCGTGTTGCCTGTAAAACTTAACATACTTGCTTAGAAAGTATGTCTGGCCCTTTACAGAAAAAGATTGCAGATCTTTGGCTTAGAGCTTTAAGGGACCACGGAAATGTCATCAGCAAGGAAACTTCCTACCCAGACATTTTACCTCCTTAGGATGATTTTTCTTCTTTCTGGGCTAAAATAAAGAAACTCAACTTCATTACAGGGCCCACACGCTGATGGTAGTTCACAAAGCTGCCGAGATCTGATCTCTGCCGACACCTTCTTCTTCCTGTTTTTACGGTAGTAGTTGAGCTATGCTATTGGGGTCATTTTAGCACTTGTGGTTCAAACCAGAAGAAAGCAGACGGGGGATGACAAAGCAACAACATGGAGATGCATGTTTTTCAAGATTCCCTATAGATTTTAATTATGTGTGTTATTTTTGTTTGTCTTCTAATCTTGTATCTCAATTATTATGAATAATTGAAAAATAGGTGGTAATTTTATTTTTCTTTTTCAGGGTTCTGCAAACTTTCAGGGCCCTTAGAGAACATTATAAAGGGGTTGGGGTCATACGTGTTAAAAAGACACCTAAGATATTGTCCAGCTTATTGCTAAAGAATTAGAAAATACTATTTCTAACATTTCCCAGATTTCCATTATAAAATTGCAAAATAATGTGATATTTTAAATGTATGAGGTGCTCAAACTTTAAATAAATAATATAACCTTTCCTACTCTCACCATTTCTCTCTCCAGAGACCAACACTGCTCCCAGTTTGAGGTTGTACATGAATGTATGTGTGTGTTTTAAAGATAAAATCCAACATGGATGTGAATTCAAAGTAATACTTTCATTTAAATTTAACCTCTTTGAGCGAAAGCCCATATCTCTTTTTCCTCATACTGAGAATCTGGTTCTCTTAATGTTAGGAATTATAGAATATTCCATCATTATTCATTCGCTTTATCCTACAGTATAAAGATGTGTGACAGTCCCAGAGTATGCATATCAATGTGTCTCCAACACTGTGGCGGTTAAAAATAATTTAAAATTTATTTGTGGTTCTTTTTGTTCGTAGTGTATACTCTACTAGAGATTCTACTAGAGTGGTTTTTAAGTTTCATGTAGGCTTTTTTCCTTGTTTTACTATTGGAGTGTTTTAATGTCACTTGGAATAATTTCTCTGTGTGGTTATACAACTAACCCAATGATACACATTTAGGTTCATTTAGGTTTTTTCTATTTTTTTTGAATTAAAAATATGTAATTTTCTTGTATAATCATTTAATAAATGATTCACATAATTTCAAGACAAATCTACAGAACATGGCTTATTCAAAGGCATCAAAGATCCTATCCTTGTTTCTGAACCACCTCACATCTTCCCTCCCTTATGGGTAACCACTAAAAAAAATAAAATGTTTATCCTTCCATTGTGTTTTTTAATATAAGCAGATACATGTTTATAGATTCTTTCCCCCCTTTTCTTAGATATATTGACATATTCTAAACAGTTTTTCATCTTGCGTTTCTTATATAACAATGTACATCAGCACATTATACACTCATACATCTATAATATGTGACTATATAATATATAATATATAATGTAAATCAACATGTTTGGGCTCAACTGTGCCATCATTTTATGTCATATTTAAATAGAAGACTTTTACTATGTAGTCTATTCTAATAGCAAACTTTTTATTTCTTTTTACTATTGTTGTTTTGAGAGCTATCAAGTATTTTTGTTTTAATATTTACCTTTATACTAATATCCTTAAAAAACACATATTCTTCCCCTTTCTAATTTTCTTTTGGTCGCCTACTTTGAGCAAGAGCAAAATGAACTAGTAACTTCTTTTCTTCCCCTGCTTTTGTGCTCTTTAAGCATTTGATTTGAAGTAATATTCCTTTAATCCCAGTTAATAAATACAGTCTGCTTGTTCTGCTCATCATTTTCTCTTCCCATTCTTCTGCTATTTTTGAAAATTGGACTTCATCTACCTTGTCAGAGTGGTGAGTCATCATGTACTGTGCATTTTTTCTTACAAGAATAGTTCAGTTTTAGTTCTACCAGCAAACGTACATTTAATGCCCACTCTGTACCTCATGTCAGTGACCGCCCTATTGTTTTGGTTGCCCAAATTTCACTCTCCGGTAGATTCTTCAGGGAAGGCAGAGGCGCCTTGTTATATTCCTTGACTTTTGCACGTGCGTGAGTTGTCTCTGGCCTTACTTCTGAAAAGTCAGTTTGACTTGATGGACAATTCTGGATCCTTATTTTCTTTCCTGCCAAATCTTAATTACGTTGTCACTTCATTGTCTCCTGGCCTGAAGTGTTTCTGTAATAGCAGTCTAATATTCTTTCCCATATCCGTGACTTGAGTCTTTTTTTACTGGGTTGACCAAAAGATTTCTTTCTTTTTATTTGGCTCTTATTGTCCCTAATCAAAGGGCAGTACTTACAGAGGGGGATTCTGAGGTAGGAGAAGACAGAGGACATCTGTATCACCTCTGTTTGGAGGGACAGGACACAGGAGTGCAGTGGTGCTTGGATGTATCTTAGTCTATCTGGACTGCTATAACAAAAGACCTCAACCTGGTTGGCTTACAAACAACATACATTTACTTCTCACAGTTCTGGACCCTGGGAAGTCAAAGATTAAAGTGCTGACAGATTTGGTGTCTGACGAGGGCTCGCCCACTGGTTCATAAATGGTGACTTCTTGGTGTAAGGAGCAAACAAGCTTCCTCAAGCCTCTTTGATAAAGGCACTAATCTCATTCATGAGGGCTCCACCCTCATGACCTAGTCATCTACCAAACCATCCACCTATTATTATCATCACATTGGGTATTAGGTTTCAACATACGAATTTTGTCAGGAACATGAGCATTCTGACTAAAGCAGATATCAGAAAACAAAGACAAAAGTCAAGGAGTTTAAAACTGATTTTTTTTTTTTTTTTTTTTTCTGGTACTATTGAGCAACATGCTGTAATATTCTAATCATGTAAAAATGGAAATAACTTTATTTTAAATTATTGGCATGTAGTTCAGGCTTTCTAAAATATAAATTAAAAAGTAGGAAAATATTTTTAATTTATATTAACTGTACTAAAGTATACTCTGACATTTTGACTTTAAACTTCCAAAAGAGATTTAATTGGCTTTACAGGAAGTATTTCTTTTTAAGTTAAAATGAAATTTAGGAGTTCTCTGTAGTTGATCCTCATCATTATACCAGTGGAGCAACTAGGGCCTAGGGACTTCAGTTGACTTTCCCAGGGCCACACAAATCATCAAATCTATCCCACTGGTTTCCTACCACACCCTCTCTACATAGAGAAAAACCAAAGCCCTGACATAGATAAGGAATCTGATTGCATAGACTCTTGGAAAAGAAATGATTTTCCTTTTAATCTTTGGTGACAGTACTTTGTACAAGAGTCTGCATGCATAAAATAGTCTGAAAGCAATTTTTTTGGTAATCAGATTAAAGCCTCTTTTTAAAATAAAATCTATTAATTTTAATAAATTTAAAATAAAATAATCGAAAAAGGACATATTTCTATGACAGAAATATATATATATTTGAGACAGAGTCTCAACCTGTCACCCTGGGTAGAGTGCTGTGGCATCACAGCTCACAGCAATCTCAAACTCTTGAGTGTAAGTGATTTTCTTGCCTCAGCCTCCCAGGTAGCTGGGACTACAGGTGCCCGTCATAGCGCCCAGCTACTTTTAGAGACAGGGTCTCACTCTGGCTCAGGCTGGTCTGGAAGCTGTGAGCTCAGGCAATCTATCCGCCTTGGCTTCCAAGAGTGCTAGGATTACAGGTGTGAAATATTTATTTTATTTTTTTCTAGAAATATTTTTTTCAAAATTATAGAAGTCACCAGAAAATTCTTCTAACTAGCAAGATAAATTTCTGCATTTAAAATGTTACTAACCTATCCACATCTTCCAAGAGGAAGCATTTGTTTTGCAAAACTATAAACTGGAAGTGCCAAACAAACCAGTAAATTTAGTACTATTGTAAGTAATAAGAGTTACTCACCCTACTTTTTCTTGCTTATGTCTTTACATCTATATATGGAGAATATTTGTTCTCTGCCTCACAATTTACTGAAGCATATTTCTAGGCTGAGTAATCTTGACTTTGCCTGAGACCTTTCTTTTAGTCATTGTAGAAAACTTGAAAACTAAGCATAAAGGTGTTTGTGTTTTTCAGTGATATAATTTCCTTATTTAAGTTGCTAATGATAGTATAAAACCAGAAATGTATGTACCTAGTGAAAAGAAAAATCAGTAGGATTAAATCAAATAAATAAAAGCTTTTTAAAAGATTAGATTTATTTTGTTTTTCCAAAATGGATTACATATTTCAGTTCTCCAATTAAAATTAATGATTTAAAACACCTCTCAAACTGTGTATCTAAAGCTTTCATTTATTAAGGATTCTGTGGAAGCTACAAATACTGATATTTTGTTTTCCAGTAATCTCTAATGTATCTGCATAAATCTTTAGAAAAATACTGTGACAAGGAGTTATTTACCAAGATACAGTAAAACATGATGTAAATATGAACAACTTGATGAGTAAGAACAACTTTAAATATTTTGTTTTCTATAAATTAGATTTGATTTTAATGGATTTGACATTTTTTCTTTGAACACAGTTTTGTCAGGTCTATATTTAGGAGAGAAAATGAGAATGTAAGTTGAAAGAACATTCAATTTTTATTTAATTTTCTCTCTGATTTGTACAAAGTAGGGAGGTTGAAGCATGGCAAGTTGTAGTGACCAGAAGTCTCAAATGATTTTGATTATGTAATCAGTTTTTGGAATACATGATCTTAATACTCAGTAATACCAATGAAGATAATTTAATTGTGTTATCTTATAAGTATTTATTAAGCACTCCTGCACCAGGTACCAATTAAGCGCTCTATGTATATTAATTCACTTAATCTTGACAATAACCTTAAGAACTCAATCATGTTAATATCCTTCTTTTATAGATGAGAAAAGGGAGAGAATTAATTTTCCACACAAGAACACAGCTGGCAGACGACAGAGTTCCAGCAAATTTACTTCTGGCTATAGTAGGGAGGTGGTTCTCCAAGTGTGGCCTCCTGGCCAGCAGTATCTACATCAGGATGGATATATACTGAACCTCACATTCTCAGGCCACACCCCAGACCCACTGATTGACAAATGCTAGGATACAGCTTGACCACCCATGTTTTGATGGGCCTTCCAACATGGGCTTTACTGTGATGCCCAGTAAAGTCTGAGAACCCCTGACTAGACAAAGCAAGCATTGTCCTTTCCCTGGTTTGGGGCCAGCAGTCAAATAGTGAAGATAGTGATGCAAACATACTTCTATCAACCTAGTATGTGCAGTAAAGGAGTAAAGAGGCGCATAGTAGAACAGTGCTGGTGTAAAGGAGAATGTGAGGGAATGGGAAGGTTTCACTTTTGCTTTGAGAAATTGGCACTTGACAGAGGAAGAGCAACCACTTCCAATGCTTATAGGGTGTGCTGTTCTGTTGTCTAGAATTTCAATAAATATTACAAATGACTTTAAAAGGTGCTGAACTTTTGGGCAGGAGTAACATAATCATTGTTGTTATCCTCTATTTTGCCCATTTCCTGACTTTGAGTGTACATCCAACATGTGTGTTATTCCTGAAAGTGACGGTTAGAAAGTAGTCAGAAGGGAATGTGCAAAGATCATCTAAGATGATGATACACACTCTTTTTGCCTAGAAAATTAGCTTTAGAAGTTAGAAAGACTGACCTTCCATAATGGTACCCATTTCATTTACTTATTATTATTAACAAATCCAAAGGTAAGTCTACTAAAACTTAGGTCTCTTGCATTGGGATATGACAGACTGAGCATTAGAAGATACTGTTATAGCTTGCAATACCTAAATCACTTAACCCATTTTGTGAGTCATCCCTCACTTTTCAGGATACAGCATTTTAGATATCCTTACAAAAGGCTTCTAGGCTAAACAAATTTTTTGCACTTTTTGTTTTGCTGGAAACAGGGATTAGACATAAAGTAAACAACATGGGCTGACTACCCTTAGTAACATCTTTGAAGAGATGGCCTTGATATGCACCACTGTTTTCAATCACTTAAAAGGCAACAATTCAATTACTCCATCCTTTATTTAAGAACTGCCATTGCTTTCAGCTCACTTCCAGGCCTGATGCAAATAAATCACTTCGATAAAAATCCCTTTTTTTCTCCATCTGAGAGCCTAGCATAA
Source organism: Loris lydekkerianus (assembly GCA_963574355.1). Taxonomy (NCBI): domain Eukaryota; kingdom Metazoa; phylum Chordata; class Mammalia; order Primates; family Lorisidae; genus Loris; species Loris lydekkerianus. Next base: position 35,962 of record CAUYPK010106054.1, read on the forward strand.
GTAATGATAGCAGTGATCTAGCAAGGGCCAAATGAATATAATGTACTTCCTATAGAAAAGCAAAATATTTCACAGGGCAATGATTCATTGTATAATTTGGGAAATGATATTTCTTGTGCGTGTATGTGAAAGAAGTTTAAAAGATCTTGTCTAAGCATACTTTTACAGAAGTAAATACATCCTTCTTTTGAATTTAAATGTTTGAAGTTAGCAGTTATGTACACATTGTGAGCAGAGGAATATACCTTACAAAAATACCATCCATAATTTGGGCCCATTGATGGTCATTCCTTTATACAAAAAGAAAAATTTCTTAGGATCTTGAAGCAAATGCCTTCTCTTGTGAAAATAACCACCTAATTCTTTTCTAAGTACGTTTTAAATATTGACAGTGTGACAGATACTCAGACTTATAGGACATCAACTTGAGTATATGTTATAGTTTTCATTTTGTCAGGGGTTGCTCAGATCACTTGACTTTGTTCTCATTCACTGTCTAATATTGTAATTAAGTAACCTCAACTTTTAAGGCTTCTGGGGTTCTACTTTATCAAAATGTGTGTGCATATAATGATAAAAATATGTGACAGTTGGCAAAATTTAAAAAATTTTTACCTGACACATGATAATTGTACATATTTAGGAAGTACAGTGATATATGTTTTGACACAAGTATATACTAGGTAATGATCAAATAAGGGTACTAGGAGCATCCATCTTAAATACTTACTATTTTCTTTTTGGTGAGGACATTAAAAATTCTTTAAGATATTTTGAAATATACAATATGATATTAATTATAGTCACCTTAGCATGCAATAGAACACCAGAACATATTCATCTTATCTAACCTTGTTTTATACTTCTTTATCTCTGCCCAACTTTCCCCATTCCTCCCAGCCTCTAGTAACTACTGTTCTACTCTATACATCTATGAGACCATATTATGTACATTCCACAAGTGAGTGAGATAATGTAATTTGTCTTTCTGTGCCTGGCATAATTCACTTAATATAATGTCCTCTAGGCTCATCCATGTTGCTATAAATGACAAGAGTTACCCATTCAGTTTTTATGACCCTATTCCACATAATTTCACTTAATTTTAAAAAAACTAAGTAGAGAAATGAAATGTGCAAGAGATCCAAATTGAAATTATAAAGATAAAAAATACAATGTACAAAGTGAAAAACACACTGGATGGGATTAATGGCAGATAGATATTGAAGATGAAAAGATTAGTGAACTTGAAGACATGATGACAGAAACTATCAAAATGAAACACTAGAGCAAAGAGGAGTTTTTAAAAATGAAAAATAGCATCAAGGAGTTATGGAAAAACATCAGGTGGCTTAATATATGTGTAATTGGAGACCCTGAGAGGTAGTTTGGGAGGTAGGAGAAGAAATATATTTGAAAAAATAATGCCTAGGATTTTTCCAAACTTAATGACAACCATATACATGATCCAAAGAGGCCCAACAAACCCAAGTTCAAGAAGCATGAAAAAATAACACCAAGTTACATCATAATCAAATTGCTCAAAACCAGTGATAAAAAGAAAACACTTTAAGCAGCCAGGAAGTAATATATATATTACATAAGAGGAACAAAGTAAGGGTGAGAGCAGATTTCTTGCCAGAAACAAAGTAAATCAGGAAACAGTGGAGCAACATCTTTGCAGGACAGATGCTTCTTATAATGCGTTCATGTCTGGAAATCCCATTGTAAATTAAAAATATCGCAAGTCAAAAGGACATAAGTCTGGGCATAAACCCATCCCAATTCAAGGAATATACTGAAATTACCCTGCTTTGACACTACCATAAAGTTGAAAAATCATAAGCTGAACCACTGTAAGCCCAGGATTGTATATATTGAGAGCAAAAGTCTTTTAACCCAGAATTCTTTACTCAGAAAACATATCTTTCAAAAAAAAACAAAATAAAGATTTTTTTCAGACATACAAAAGTTGAAGAACTCACCACCAGGAAATTGCACTATGGATATACTAAAGGTCCTTCATACAGAAGAAAAATTATACCAGAAGTTAATCTGTATCTACACAGAGGAATGATAACTACATGGATAAGTAGATCAAATTTTTTCACAGAACTTAAATATTTTTAAAAAATAGTTAACTGTTTAAACTGGTAGCAATGTAGAGAAAGGGCATGTAAAAATACAATATTTGACAAAAATGAAAGAAAGGTTAAATGAGAGAAATGAAAACTTTATTGTGAGGATCTCACACTGTACTGGAAGGGTATAATATCACTTGAAGATAGATTGTGACATGTTAAATATATTTACTATAAATGCTAAGTCATCCACTAAAATCACAAAATAATTTTATAGCTAATAAACCAATGAAGGAGATGAAATGGAATCAAAAGAAAAAAAAAAACCATAAAAGGCAAAAAAGAGGATAGAGGTAACAAAGAACAGATAGGACAAAAAGAAAACAAACAGCCAAACTTTAACCTGATCATGTAATCATATTAAGTATAAGTCCACTAAATATCTCAACTAAAAAGGGGACATTGTCAGTTTGGATTAAAAAGGAAGACCTGAATATATGCTGTCTACAAGAAATATATTTTTTATATATATGTTTAAAGGTACAAGTTGAAAGTAGAGCAGTGGGGAAAAAAGTATAATATGTTAACACTGATTTTAAAAACAGGTAATGGCTATATTACTATGAAAGTACTTTTCAGAGTAAAAACTAAATAATAGTTTTCTGAAAAAAACTAAATAATAAAATAGACAATTTCACACTAAGAAAGAGTTCTATTCATAGTGAGAACACACAATCCTACTTGCATATTATGCACCTAATAATAAAACATCTCCTGACAAAACTAAAAGGAAAAAGAGACAAATACACATTTATAGTTGAAAACTTTAATATCCCCCTCTCAATAATTAAAAAGGAGGTAGAAAGAAAATGAGTAAAAATGTAGATTTAACAACACTGTCAACCAACTAGACTCAACTGATGTTTAGAAAATACTTTATTCAACAGTAGCCGAATAGACCTTTGCAAGTGCACACAGAACATTTATTGAGATAGACCATAGTCTGTACCATAAACAATTCTCAATAAATTCAAAGGTTTAGGTCAGTGTCAGATCACAGTCGAACTATATTAGAAAGTAGTAATGGGAAGATATCTGAAAAATCCCCAAATATTTGAAAACTAAATAACACATCTATAAACCATAGAACCACAGGGAAATTAGAAATAATTTTTAAATGAATGAAAATGAAAATCCAACAAATAAAAACTTGTTGGGTGATGCTAAAACATTACATAAGGGAGATTTATACTTTAGAAATGAAGAAAGGTCTCAAATCAATTATCTCATCTTACATCTCAAGAAACTAGGAAAAGAAATGAGCAAATGAGACCCAAAGTAAATAAAATAATTATCAGAGTAGAAATTAATGGAATAGAAAACAGAATGCAATAGAAAAAAATCAGTGGAACCAAAAACAGAGATTAATAAAATTGACAATTCTCTAGCCAAACTGATCAAGAAAAAAGAAAACACAAATTACTATGATCAAGATCAAGAATGAAAAGAATAATATCACTGCAGACTCTACAGATAATAAAAGGATAATAAAGAAATATGAATAGTTATAATTTCAACAATTTAACTGAAATGGACAAGTTTCTTGAAGACACAAATTATCAAAATTCATGTGAGAAGAAACTGATAACGTGATAGCTTTGAATTTGTTCTTAAAAAACGTTTCCACAAAGGCAAATGTCCATCAACAAGTGAGTAGATAAACTATAATAAATTCATATGATAGGCTGCTACTCAGAACAAGAAAGATGCCTTGATACATGCTCCCACGTGATGTTATCTCAAGATATGCTGAATAAAAGAATCCAGATTAAAAAAAAGAACATATAAGGAAAGACTGCATTTTTATAAAAGTTTAGAAAATGCAAACTAATCTATAAGGACAGATATTATGTTAGTGGCTTCCTTGGAAAAGTATCTTTGGGATGGGGACCAAAGAGCATGAGAGCTTGAGGAAACTTTTGGAGGTGTTAGATATTTTCCTTATCTTGTTTGCAGCTGTGGTGTCACTAGTGTAAACATATGCCCCAAACTGATCAAATAGCACATTTAACATGGATGTTAATTATACCTCAATATAGTTTTTATAAAGCTCTCCAGATGATTTACTGTATAGACAATTTTGAGAATCATTGCTCCAGTCCCTCAGGTCTCTGGCTTCGCTCTACAAGAAGCAACTTCTTGCAGGCGGTGTCTTGTTCTAGAAACTGAAACATCTGGAAATATTATACACATGCAAGTATATACAAACATACATATACACAATGGTAGCATGACTTACACGCTGTTCTATAGTTTTATTTTTTACTTACTGTATCTTGTAGGTTATTCCGTATCAACAAATATAGAATAATTAATAGCTGTGTGTTAATACAATAGATCAGGATTTTTCCCAATCCCAGTCATCTTGACAATATGCAGTGATACTTCATACTTATTTTAAAACCTTTTGGGAATAAATATGTAATTTGAATAGATGCTAAAATTAATTATTCTTTTAGCCTCATCCCTAATTCTGCATATTCATGCTATACGTATTATGATAAAATGCTTACATCTGTGTGGTATACAAGCTTTTTAAAACACGAAATATACTATAAATTAGGTAATATTTTTCCACAGGTAAAGTTTGTATATCACTGTAAAATGTTGACAAGTATTACATTCTGAAAAGTTATTATGACGTTTTATTTGCTTTCCTCAATATGAAATTTTATGTTTCACTTGTTCTTTGTCATTCAACATAACTTTTTTAAAATCTTCTTTTTGTCCCTTGGTGGTTAATTTGGTGTGGGTCTTTAGATCACAGCTGTTCCAGGAATGTATGCCATACAAACTAATCTGTTATCAAAATGGACTTTCAGCAAAGAAATTATTTGTTATTTATTCTGGCTTTTAAGAAAAAGAGCATCAGGTCAGACTTCCAATACTAAAATAATTTTTATTTAAAAAAAAATAAAAATTTGGTTTATAGACTGTGTTGCAAGAGGAAGACCATCAAGAAAGCCAACATACCAATATCTGAGGCCCTACACTCCTTAATGGCTATTTTTGCTTCATTCATAGGTTTTCTGTAGTTTAAAAAGTGTCCATTACCCAAACTACACATAATGTTACAAGCTCATAAATTTGTTTGGTTTCTTGGTGAGCAATGAGCCTTTTATGACTAGTGATAGTTTGGACTTTTTGCCAGAATTTCATCAGGTACACTGAATGAGTACCTTCATGTAAGTTGAGTATTTGCTAGCTGATGAAGTCAACATGAAGATTCCTTGCAGCTCCTCACAGTAAATTCATTCACTCATTATTTTTCTTAAATTCCATATTCCTGTGGTCAGGTTTCCTAGCTCCTTGTTCAGCTCTTTGTCCCTCATCTTGCAGCATTTCAGGGATCTTTCCTTAGCCTATCTAATTATGTTTGCTTGTGTTTACGCACCTGAGGTCTATCTGTGAGGGGTCTTTATAATAGAATAAATGTACATGTTTCAAATGTCATCTTTCCTTGAAGTGGTGGCCTTTGGGCTGAGAAAATGGTTTTACTGACTGGTGAATCTCCTTTAGGACCTTGCTCCATTTTTGAGTCCTTAACTTTTTAATTAACTTGTGTTTTCTCACTCGGTAACCTAGGGAAAGTGTGGAGAGCCTGATTCAAAAGCATTCCTATGCCCGCTCACCCATCCGTACCTATGGAGGAGAAGAGGATGTCTTGGGGGATGAGAGTCAGACAACCTCAAATCGAGGTAAGGCAGCTTCTGCAACTGTGGGATTGCTGAGGCAGAGCACATGAAGGAGAAGGGGTTGGGCGGTTGATCAGATGTCTGGTCCTCAGACTACATACTGCCCAGGGAGGGTTGCAGGAGGCTCTTGGGGGAAAGACAACCCCTGACACCGTTCCTTACATACGTCATTATTTTGTCTTGAGTTATAACCAGTTATGTTTCTAGGTTTCTTGTGGTTTGGTTGTTTTAGTGATAGGTCATTGAGCCTTTGAGTCAGGGGTCAGGAGTTTCTTGTCTGCGATTTATTATTGAAGGAATTACTGAACTGTGGGGCAGTCTCTTAGTCTTTCTGAACCTCTTTTGTAATCTGAAAATCAGAGTGTATATCTGTTCCATCTACATTGAAATAGTTTATTGAGATCAAAGACAAAAATGGAAAACACTTTTAAAAGAGGACTGTCCTAATGAAGGGCATTATGTAGAGGCAGTGGCTCCAATGGTCAGAGCAGGAACTGAATCAAGTTTCTGTGTTACAGAGGTTCCGGGAGCAGTCCCCTGTTCCTGCATCTGGGAAGGAAGTCCAGAGAAAGGAGGCCAGAGGTGTCTCATTCTGGGGAAAGCCTTCATATATTCCATAATATGAAATAACATAATCACCTAAAATGTAGGGTATTTCTTATAATCAATCCAAGTGAGTCATTAGTAATTATAGCTGGTGCTTGAGCAACACAGAGGTTTGGGGCACTGACCCAAGTATAGTTCGAAACCTGTGTATAACTTTTGACTCCCCTAAAACTTAACTACTAATAGCCTTCTGTTGACCATAAGCCTTACCTATATGATAGTCAATTAACATGTATTCCTTCTCAGGGAGCATCTGTGGCTCAGTGGGTAGGGCACCTACCCCATATATTGAGGGTGGCGAGTTTGAACCCGGCCCTGGACAAACAGCAGCAAAAAAATAGCCAGGCATTGTGGTGGGCACCTGTAGTCCCAGCTACTCAGGAGGCTGAGGCAAAAGAATCGCCTAAGCCCTGGAGTTGGAGGTTGCTGTGAGCTGTGACGCTACGGCATTCTACCAAGGGCAATAAAGTGAGACTCTGTCTCTAAAAGCAAAACAAAACAAAACAAAAAAACAACAACATATATTTCTTCTTTTATGTTATTTGTATTGTATACAGTAATCTTATAATAAAGTAAGCTAGAGAAGAGAAAATGTTAAGAAAATAATAAAGAAGAGAAAATATATTTACTATTCATTAAGTGGAAGTGAATCATCCTAAAGGTCTTCGTCATCTACACTGAGAAAGCTGAGGACGAGGAGACTTTGGTCCTGCTTTCTTAGGAGCTCAGAGGTAGGAGAGGTGGAGGAGGTAGAAGGGGAGGCAGGAGAGCCAGGCATACTTGGGGTAATTTTTATTGAAAAATATCTGTGTGTAAGTAGACCCAAGCAGTTCAAACCTATATTGTTCAAGGGTCAGCTATCTACAGTCAGAAAATTGAGTGTCAATTCCTTTCTATACCTCTGAACACTGTGGTTCTTGTGGGTTTTCACCGTGGTTTTGGAGATCATGCAGCTTTGTAGAGACTCATATATCCAGCCTGCCTTATGGAGATGGTACAGGCATTAGGACAAATAGCAGATATTTGGAGCTCCTTTTAAGGGGTCAGGTCATTACCCACAGGGTAGGGTATTAATGTTTTGGCCACTCCACGGGAATATGCAGGCCCTCAAATGAGTTGACTTTTTCCAATAAGTAAATTCTATTTTCCAGGCAGGGCATAAATAAGATCTTCTTAGACAGGTAGACTTGCCCCATGACTGATCTCCTGTGTATTCATCTTTTCAAACTGCATATCTATTAAATATTGTTGAAAATAAATTGATCTTTATAGATAAGTTAATTCTTGATCTATACATTGACTTAGCATTTCCAGTCTAATGAGTGTTTTTCCTTACAGGGTCAGCCTTTACAACATCTGATAATTTGTCTCTCAGCTCCTGGGTGTCATCTTCTTCCAACTTTCCTGGGTTTCAGCACCCACAGTCCCTGACTGCTCTTGGCACCAGCACAGCATCCATAGCAACACCCATTCCTCACCCCATCCAGGGTTCTCTGCCTCCATATAGCCGGCTGGGGATGCCTTTGACCCCCTCGGCCATTGCCAGCTCTATGCAGGGGAGCGGCCCCACGTTCCCTTCATTCCACATGCCGCGATACCATCACTACTTCCAGCAGGGGCCCTATGCTGCCATCCAGGGACTGCGCCATTCCTCTGCTGTGATGACACCATTTGTATAACTTAAAAAAAAAAAAAAAGGAGAATCCAGACCCAGAATGTGCAAATGGGTATGGAAATATAGGACAGGGTTGGATGTGGGTGTGGGGTGGAGTGGATGGGAAATGGGGTACTGGAGCAGGGGCTTTCCAGGAGACATGGAGCCCATTAAAAAGGAGAGCTGGACTCACTAAAATATATCACTGAGGAAAGGTAACATGGACCAAGATTCATCTGTAGTTGGAAGACAACTGTTGGGTATAGGAAAGAACTAGTGTGAAGTTCTTAGCCAGCTTGAAAGTTTAATAATACAAGGCAAATAAATCCTAAGGTGCACTGTTCTTAGTGCTTAACAGTGCTGTGTCTATGTAGTAATGTATAAAAGTAATGTGTATAGGGTTTTTTTCTGCTTTCCACAGGTTAAAAGAATCTTCAAAGAGGCAATATGATATAACATACTGACTGTAATGACTAACTGAAGTCAATTTCTCCCTGTAGGAAATGGAAGCTGATAGAGAAATATTTGTAGTGCTGTAGCCAACACGTTTAGTTTCCCTTTGTGTTAGTTTGCTGGGGAAGGAGCTGAGATAATGCTAATGCATCCTGTTTTGTGGATGAATACACGGTAATGACTTCACAGAGTTCTTTTTGTACTATTGAAGGGCCAATACCCAACAAGCTCAGTATTTGCAGTCCTGTCTTCTTTCTCCCTAATTCTCTTTCTTGCAGCTCCTTGCTTTTATGTAGGGAAAATCTTCCACATACAATTTTGAAGCAAGAGACTCTTAGTGTTACATTGTGAAACTGGGGTTTGATTTTTCTGGGCTGCATTCTAAATATACTACTGATGTATTCTCTGAGGTTCACTCTAAAGCCTCTGCATGATGATACATGAGGCTCTTGCTTTCATGTACAGCTGCAATAGGAAGATGGTTGTTCTATTCTGAAGGGAATTTCTCTGCCGTGGGTGCCTAAGCCTCCTTCATTTTCACTTCAGCTTTGAGAGATCTTATGGATGTTAACATGCACTGGGCCAAATTCTCATTTTCAGAAATTCTCATTTTCTTGGATTGGCTTTGTTGTGTAATCCCTGATTGGCAGGGATTTGACCATGACCACGACCATTCTAAATGCCTATATAACCTGTGTTCAAACTTCTGATTTGTCCTTTTAACCTACTGTGTTACGTTCATTGACTCCTTTATCATTTTTCTATAATATGAAATTGCATGTTGACTTAGTGATTCCCTGACTGAAATGTTGGCATTTCTTATAAGTAAATCTAAGCATTTTACCCACTTGACTTTCTCAACTCTTGCTATCTTCCTAAGCCGTCCTTTAAAGTTTATAATAATAATTAATTATATTTTATTTCTATATAACCTATGTATTATTTTTGAGCAACATATACATAATCATTTACAGTAAGGGCAACACATTTGGCTGTTTGCAACAATTCATTTCCCAAATAACAGAGATTTAATGAAGTTACTAGTTTTTCAAGTTTAGATACTTAGCGTTTTAGCTACAGGTTGTAATCTGTCCTTATAGCAAATTTCTCCAAAACTCTACTTTAATTTTTGTATGCAATATTCATTCTCCTCTGTTCTTACTGAAAAAGTATTGAATCTGTTAAAAAACATGGGAAATATTGGTACTTACAGTAGAAGTATATTTAGGGGTAAATGCAATATATTTATCACATCAGACTCCCGTGGGGTTTTCTTTAGTTGTTTTAATGTTAGCCTTTTCCAAATCAAATGCTTTTCTTGGGCACTTCCAGCCTATAAAAGAAGGCATCAGGCCAAGCCTGTCTTTGTGATGCTGGATTTTGCAACTGCCTTTCTCCTTTATACCCCAGAGTTTACTCACACAGAAGCCTGGACTACGTTAACAAAGCATCTCAGAGCCCCAGCAGACACTGTAGATTATTTTCTATCTTCTTGCATGTTATACTGCAGTATACATAGGTAGTTTGTTTTCAAAGTATAGATGTGCATTTCTTTATAAAACAATTACAAGTAATGTTTAAAATAAATATCCATAGGGCTAAATGGGGGTTTAATATTTACTAGTTGGCCTGTTGCTGGTGCTCCTTCGAATACAAGAGTCCTGCTACTTAAAGCAGGAATAATGAAAGATGCTATTTTACATGATGCAACTCAATACCCTGATAAATTACTAGTATACTAAAGCAAATCTGTGTCTGAATCTTCTTTTCAAAGAGAATGAAAGGATTATTTTAATTCGTACCATTTTGACATTTCTCCCAGTCTGTGTCTCAAAGTAGGTTTGTGTGTTTCTGTTAAATATGATTTTACATTAGTATTTCCTGACTTTTTATAACTTATTTTGTAATTAAGCAATATAAGACTAAAAATAAGTAACATGCTTAGAGCAAAGCAAAGACTAAGATATGTAAGCATGCTCTTGAAAAATCAGACCTGAAATTCTAAATTAGATGTATTTTTTACCTATTGGTATTATTTGAGCCAGCGAGAAGAAGCACAAATGAAGTGGGGCTTAACCTAATCAGAGTCACTCTAGCTGTAGAACCACAGGGTAAAAATTACCCCCCACTTGGGCCTTTCTGAGCTATTCTGGTTGCTGATTCCTATTAACCCCTGGGAGTTCTGTATTTAAAATTCCAAAGTCTATCTTGCCAAAAGTAATTTCAGGAACTAGATTTTAACGGGGAATACAATTGAATAATAAAGACCATGAATTAAAATGTGTTTGGAATAAATTTAGGGTTTTTTTTTTCTCCCAAGTATATTGTAGTATCAAAAAGCCTGGCTAATGGGCAGTGCTATGCAAAACAGGTCCTGCCAGACATGCTTTATCTCACTCTAAGGAATTAATTCAGAACTTACTAGGTTCTGCATTTGTGATTCATTTTTAAAATAGTTATCAATGGTTTTGAGTAAATTCATTGGTTTTTATTAATTTAGGAAATCTTCCCCCTCGTCCATCCACCCTTAGTAATACATAGGCAAACATATACAGCGTGTGTGTAATGTATCACAAATGATTAGGTAACAAGGTCTAGGTTAATGAACTTATATTGCATTGCTGGTCCTTTTGAGTTTATAACAATGGCATATGCTCTAGAAGGTCCCCTACTATTCCTTGTAGGTGGGCAGAGAGTGGGAGATAATAAGAAGCTTCCTGATAATGACTGGTCAAGTAGCAAAAGCTCTGTGTAGGGCTGTAATATAGGAGTGACATTGACTTCTGGGGCATTCCAAGATCTCTCCTCCTCTACCCTTCATCACATCTTTGTCATTTTTTTCCTCCAGCCAAAATAAGATTCTCCCCTCCCATCTCTTCCCTTCACCCCAAAAAAGAAAAAGAAAAAGGAAATCCTCTAAAAGCCCCCAACATAAGTATTCCTAGAAGTAAAGCATCCTCATTCCTTACTGCCTATGAATCTTTCAAGGAGATGTTAGGATATTTATGCCATTTCTGTATTTCACACTAGCTTTTCAGGCTATCCTGCTTATATGTAAGTTGAATCATCTTTAAATAAAGGGAATGGAATGACTTTACAGCCCATTGAACACTCAGTCAGGCTTAGCCATGACTCAGTAACTAAAAAGCTCAAAAAATTCAGTTATGTAATGTTCGGGATAGCTTATTGCAAACAAAACAATATTTTAACTCAATCTTTCAATGAGTAAGAAAACTGTTGTAATTGTTAGACATGTAAAGAATTGATAATTATTACAAACAAAACAGTACTTATACCTTACATCTAGAGAAATCGTGGTACAGAAGATAAGGTTTTCAGCTTGCTTCTTTAAAGATGTACGTTTAGCTGGAGGATGGTTTTTTATTTGCAGTTTTTGGCTGGGGTTGGGTTTGAACCCACCACCTCTGGTATATTGGGCCAGTGCCCTACTCCTTTGAGCCATAGGTGCCACCCATGGAGGATGGGTTTTATACAAGTTTTTAAATATTATTTTAAAACGTAAGGATTTTTCTTTTTTTTGGAAAAAAGCAAAGGGAAGGTTACAAACTAGTAAAACTTTAGAAGATCCTAGAATTTTTTAATTTGCTATTTACTGCTCTATACCAGTTATAAGAGTCCAATATCTGTCTTTCTTCAGCATGTTTAATATGGAAAGATTCATTTATGAATACTGAATAAGCAAATAATCCGTAATATTTTCTAGCCCTCCTTTCTCCATCCTTTCCTCAAATAATTTTAATATTCTCTTTTTTTTAAAAACAAAGTACCCTGATAATAAATTAAAAACATTCTTTTGTGAAATAATAATTATAGACAAAAAATACAACTTGTATTTTATTTTTGGTACATTAAAACACTGTGTTGGTATTTTTGCTCCTTACTTACAGAAACCTAAAAGAGTTCTTTTGTTTCCTAAAGGATAAAATTAGATATAGCTTCTCTAGTAGACTCTGTCACAGTTCTGTTGTTTGCTGTGTTCATTTGCTTAATGAATTGCGTGAGAACAGTCACGGTAATGAATTGCATGTGTTGGGAGTGGGGGAAGGGTATGGGAAATGTTTTATGAGAAAAAGTTATAAGCCGAATACTATGGAGTAACATCTAATGAAGTTCTTTTTAAGTGCAATATATTTATTTCTTCTAGAAATGTATTATCAACCTTATGTAATATTGGAAGCATTACCTATTATTTGTAAACAGTTAAAAATTATATATTACTCCAATTGTACATAAGTACAAATGTGTGGATATTAGATTCTTTCATTAAAAATGGTGTGCTTTTTATATATAGACACACATTTACACATTTCGTTCTCTTACACACTGTGCTTCGTGACTTTAGTACCTGTTTCCCCACATGAAAAAAAAGAGGAGGGTTAGATAAGATTGAGGGGTCACTGCTGGCCACTAACGGGCTGGACACAGCCCTGGGTGTTTTGATTTTGTTTTTAAACACATTTGAAAGCCTTTGGAGAAGACATTGCTATCAACTTTCTACCATTTCCCATTTTCCTATGCCCAGGACTTCCACTTATTTATGTGACCTGATGAACCCTCAAAATCGGTGATTTTATGCCTCTCTCTACTGAATGATACTGAAGGCCCTTGAAAGCTTAAAAACCCGCACCTCTCATTCTAGCCATGAGCACTTGGATGTGCTGTAAATGATATTATCCAAGGCACAAGGCAGGCTGACACAAAATAGGATTAACCAAATTCTAAGTCTTAATCCTCCTTTAGCATAACAGTCCTTCAAAATATTTGAGGTATTCACACATTCTGCTTTCTAAAGTCTGCTCTGTTACCTATAATTTTTTGGTCATGCCAAACACTAAGTTTTTAAAAATCTTTTATTTGGAAGAATTTTAAGTTTATAGAAAAGCTGGAAGAATAGCATAAAGAAACCCTGCGCACCCTTTACCCAGATTCACCAACTGTTATCTTTTTGTCCCTTTTGCTTTATCATGTGTATTCACACCGAGCATGTGCATAAACACACACACATCCACGGATATGTAATAAAGAGGGTGCTAAAAAATGTATACACATTTTGAGAAAGGAAAAAATTATTATATTAAAAATTATATTAAAATTATTATAGCCATATATACCAATCCAAAAGATGAATCAAGTCATATTTGACTTCTGCAATTAGAGGAGGTGCTCAAAGTTTATACATAATATAAAATGCATAGATAACATCTCTTATAATGTATATGTCTTTTTGGTACTCCAGTAAATACAATTTTTTTTCTGAACCAGTTGAGAGTAAATTGCACATATCATACCTGAATATCCCTAAATAATTCAAAGTGTATTTCCTAAAAATAAGAAGATTCCATTTAATAATAACAGTGGAGTTAGAAAATTCAGGAAATTTAACAGTAATTTAATACTGTGATCTATCATTGGTATTCCAATTTTGTCAAATGGCCCAGTAATGTTCTTTGTAGCATTTTTTTCCTTCATTGGAGATGCACTTCAAATTCACATCTTGCATTTAATTATGTTTCTTTGGTCTCCTTTAATCTGGTATAGCTCTTCATTGTCTTTCATGACAAAATGATTCCTATTGTATTAGAAATTGTAAGTTCATGTTGATAACTTCATTTCCAATGAACTCCCATAAGGTCCTTTTTTCTTACTTTGCCCTTTTTCCTTACTTTGCCCCATTTCGTATCTGTATCTGCCTTCTTCCACAGTGAGAACCTTGGCTCCCAATAGCATCAACATATTTATTTACTTAATTCTACCCTACCATCCACTTACAGTAATTTCAGATTGGTTTGCCTATGCAACTAGAATAAACACACATTCTAAAAACAGGTCAGAGTTTGTCTGCATTTTTTCCCTGCTACTCAAATAAGAGTATGTTTAATCAAATGATATGTTTAGTAGTTACTTAGACTAGTGTGTTTTTGAAATCATGAGTGGTTATGTTATTCATTTGCATAATGAATTGTGTTCATTTATTCAGTTTTCTTGCAGTTATAATGGATTTTTTATTGTTCTTTGTATTGATTTTTTAAAAAAACAAAATATGATTCCAACAAAAACTCATAGAACTAATAAATTATTATAGCAAGGTTACAGGATAAAAAAGTGAATATTTAAAAAGTCAATTGCTTTTCTATATGCCAGCAATAAACTACTGGAATTTGAGGTAAAAATATACCACTTATAGCTGCACTAAATAAAGAAGAAAATAAAAAAATACTTAGGTATAGCCAAATAAGGAGCTATATGAAGAAAATAAAAAAATTCTAATGAATGAAATCAAAAAAGATTAAATAAATGGAGAAATATTCCATGTTGATGGATAGGTAGACTCAATATTGTTGAGACATCAGTTCTCAACTTAATCTATAGATTCAATACTAATTCAAACAAAATTCCAACAAGTTATTTGTGGCTACAAAACAAAAAACAAAACCTTATTCCAAAGTTTATATGGGAAGGCAAAAGACCCAGAATGCCAATACTGCATTAAAGAAGAAAATTAAAGTCAGGGGACTGACAAGACCTGACTTCAAAACCTACAAAACTCCATTAATGAAGACAGTGTGGTCTTGGTGAGAGAACAGAACATAAAACCTATAAATAGATCCACATGAAGATAATCAGCTGATCTTTGACAAAGGATCAAAGGCAATTTAATGGAGAGACAGTGATGTTTTCAACAAATGGTACTGGAACAACGGAATACTCACATGCAAAATGGTAAGTCTGAAACATAGACCTTACCCCCTTTGCAAAAATTAACTGAAAATTGAGTATATACCTAAATATAAAATCCAGAACTATAAAACATCTAGAAGGTAACCTAGAAAATCTAGGTAACCTGTTTTTTTTTTTTTTTTTTTTTTAGATAAAACATCAAAAGCACACTCCATTAACAAGAACATTAACCTGACAGACTACATTATAATTAAAAACTTATGTGAAAAACATTGTTAAGAGAATGAAAAGACTAGCACAGACTAGAAGAAAATATTTGCAAAAACACATTTCTGATAAAAGATTTGCATTCAAAATACACAAAGACCTCTTAAAACTCAAACAAGAAAACAACCCAGTTAAAACATGGACAAAAAATCTCTCTGAACAGATATCATACCAAGAAAATATACAGATGGCAAATAAGCATATGAAAAGATGCTTGACATCAGGAGCTTAGGGGTTTGCAAATTGGAACAACACGAGATAATACTTCACATCTATTAATATGTGAGAACAATGTGAGATACCATTTCACATCTATGAATATGGCTGAAATCTAAAACACTAGCAACACTGATGATGTTGATGATGAACAACAGGAACTCTGATTCATTGATGGTAGGTATGCAAAGTGGTATAGCCATTTAAAAAGACAGTTTGTGAGTTCCTTGCAAAGCTAACATTGTTTTATACAATTTAGCAGTCTTATTCTTAGGTATTTACCTGAAGGAACTGAAATTTTATGTCCACATGGATGTTTATAGCAGCTTTATTCATAATTGTTAAAACTTAGAACTAACAGGTAAATGGATGAACAGACTGTCGACTGTGGTACATCCATCACCCATAAATGGAACATTTTTTTAACAATAAAAAGAAATGCACTATCAAGCTGTGAAAAGACTTGGAGGAATCTCAAATACATATTGCTAAGTAAAAAAGCCGTTCTGAAAGCTGTATCATTCTATCTGTATGACATCCAGAAAAGGCAAAATTACAGAGATGGTGAAAAAGATCAGTGGTTTTCAGGGT
This sequence comes from Loris lydekkerianus, assembly GCA_963574355.1. NCBI lineage: Eukaryota > Metazoa > Chordata > Mammalia > Primates > Lorisidae > Loris > Loris lydekkerianus. The sequence continues at coordinate 52,284 of CAUYPK010106054.1, forward strand.
TTGGGAGGGGGAAGGGAGGAATAAATGGATAGAGCCCAGGAGATATTTATAAAAGGAAACGAAATAATTCTGTAATGATATTTGAATGGTATATATATGAAATTATACATTTGTCAAAATCCTCAGAATTACATAACTCAAAGAGTGAACAATAACGTAAACTATGGACTTTCATACTACACTAATGCAAGATGTTAATGGTCAGATTGGAGAGAGGGGATATATGGGAACTCTATGTTTTCTGTTCAGTTTTTTGTAACCTAAAGCTTCTCTAAAAAGTAAAGTGTGTTAGTAAAACAACAACAACATGATGACGACTTCACATTCACCAGGATGGGTATACTCAAACTGAGGGACAATAACAAATGTTGGCAAGGATGTGGAGAAACTGGACCCCTTGTACACTGGTACTGAGACTATAAAATGGTGCAGCCACTCTGAGAAATAGTCTGACCATTAATCACAAAGATAAACACAGAGTACTATCTAACCTAGTAGTTCACTCCTAGGTGTATACCTAGGAAAAATGAAAATGTATGTCTACACATAAACTTGTACATGAACATTCATGGCATCATTATTCATAATAGGCAGAAAGTGGAAATAATCCAATGTCCATTAACTGGTGAATAGATAAATAAAATATGGCCTATCCATATAATGGAATATTATTTAGCCTCAGACAAAAAAAGTACTAATAAATGTTATAGCATGGATGGCATTGAAAACATTTTACTAAGAAAAAGAAGCCAGTCACAAAGGACTACATATTGTATGATCCCAATTCATATTAAATGTCCAGACAAGGAATAATCTTACAGACAGAAAATAGATTAGTGCTTGCTGGTGGGCTGGAAGGAGGGAGGAATGGAAATGACTATTAATGGGTGTGGGGTTTCTTTTAGGAATAGCGAAAATGTGGAATAAGAGAATGGGATGTTTGCACAATGCTGTGAATACTGTAAAATCACAGAATCACACACTTTAAAAGAATGAAGTTTATGTGAATTGTATCTCACTGAGGGCCCATCTTGTCAACTTTGAAGACATCCAGGGGTGTAAATCTTAAAGTGCTTCTAGTTAAGAGTGGGCTATCTAGAATGTCCCCTGCCTCATTTTTTTTTAATCTGTGAAAAGATAATATTGCCTATTTCATAGCATTGTGTGGGCCTTCAGTCTTCAGTTTATATAAATTTTTATCCCTTTTTACCTCCAGGAAAAATTAGAGCTAGTTCTGTGGACTCCCTAGAAAAGAAAAAAGATATTAATAACCCTTCATTCTCAGCCTTGATATGGTGATAATAATTGCTATATCTATTAATTTTATAATACATTTACTATAACTATGCATTCATACACAGTATCTGAATATTTGCAACATCTCTATGAGATTGGTACTCTTACTATTCCTATTTGAGGTATGAAAAAATTGGGGCTTAGAGAGAGATTGAATGCTCAGAGAACTATATAGTACGGCTTGAGCACCTCTAACCTTAAATTTAAAATCTGAAGTGTTCCAAAATCCAAAACTTTTGTGGTGTCCTAATAGGTTTTTGTGGTGGACACCACAAGTGGAAAATACCATACCTGATATTATGTAATAGGTCTCAGTTGAGTGATGGCTCAATGCACACAAACTTTGTGTCATTCACAAAATTGTTAACATTATTGTATAAAATTATTTTCAGGTTACATGTATAACCTGAGTTAAGTATGGAATATAAATGAATTTTGTATTTAGACTTAGGTCCCATCTCTAAGATAGCTCATTATGTATATGAATATATTCCAAAATCAGAAAAATCCCAAATCTGAAATACTTGTCCCAAGGATTTTGGATAAAGGATACTCAACATGTAAATGACATAGCCAGGGTTTAAATCTCATCTGTACTCATAACTAAGGTACTGCTGTAGCCCTTTAAATAAGTATTTCTCTATTTTAAGAATTTTTAGAAAACATCCCCACCTTCACTTTTCTAAATGTAGGTACATAGCCTTAATTAGGAGATATAAATGCTGCACTACTCAACAGTTTATTTCCTAATGGCTTATAAATTGTTGCTGGTATATACTTCAAAAAAGAGTTTCAACAGATGACATAAAGGAGGAGAGCATTTTAAACTTCCATATTTATCTTTTGGGGATGGTTCCATATCTATATAAAAGCAAACAAACTCTGCCCCAAACAAGTCTGGTGGTTGTGATAGAAACATTTCTTACTTACTTGTGGACGTTTCCCTCTCCTCCTCACACTCTGATTGCCATTTGGACTGTAAGCAGCTAGCAGTAATTAGCAAATTAGATAAATGAAGCCCATTATACTTAGAGTCTGGATAGCCGGTGGAGACAGGGTACCAGAGAAACAGAGGTCAGCAATGAGGGGAGGAGGCCAGGTTAAAGCTGGACTGAAGAAAGGAGAGAGATGAGCTCAGCTCATCTGGGTGGGCAGTGACAAAGTGTGACAACTGGAGGACAGGATGTAGGGTAGTTTGCAGGGTAAGACCCTCAGGGTAGAGTCTGAACATGTAGCTGGAGACAGAGGGGTTGGGAAGGGAAGAACTGGTAAGAAGAGAGCTTAGAACAGGGCACTGTGTGACTCAACAAATCATCTTTCCAGCATGCAAATGCCAACTACAATTCAGTAAGTTCTGATGACCTAGTAAGCCCCTGTTGTCCAAGGTCTTTATTTCATAGTTGGGGAAATCAGAGTCAGAGAAGTAAAATCAATTTCTCAAAACATACTGGGCCCCTTCTAATAATATTTCTAGACAACTATATCATAATCAAAGTGAATTCTTAAATCAATCCAAAATATTATGTTATCTAAAACACAGCATAGATTGTGTGTCATTGCAATTTTTTGCATTTAATCTGCCCATAAATATTCTATAATTCATTCTTTAATATATTAGAAACTTTTTCTTATTAATATTGAATTCACAATTCTTATATAAGTTATTTTGGTGACAAAAATAATCTTAATATGATAGAGTTTTTACAGGGTGTATTATAATAGGGCTCATGGAAAAACGGACTTTTGAAGGGTGATAGATACGTGTACGTACATGTAGTTGTGTAAATGCTGGTTAAGTCATTTAACAATCATTACCAAGTGCCTTTCTGTTTAAATCAGTGTGCACATACTGTGTAATTGTGCAGTCATTTCACTTTGAGGTGGGATGTGGGGGACGTAAGGGAATTTTCCCAATGAATTCATGACCACTTCCCTTTCTTTGAATGGAACATGTCTTTATAAAGTTCTCCAAGATCCAGATAGAGGCTTGGGGAACTCCACTTACCAGAGCATGAATACTTCACAGTTCTAGTTTTTTGTTTTTTGGAGGAGGGTACAAATAGTCCCCACCATAGATACATGAAGGAGACTAGAATGCTTAAAAATTCCAACTTGTTATCACAGATACCTTTCCTCTGGTGGTTCAAAAGACTGTTGTGCAAAATGTCACATACAGTTGCTTTATGTTTGAATTTGCTGAATGCTTCACTACAACTTGGTGCCTTTCCATTTCCTCCCTTTGAAGAAGCACCTGCATCCAACCAGAATTTTAAAAGCCTCTATAAAGTAATTCAATAGCGGTAAATTTACTATTTAAAAATGAATCAGCCCTTTCTATCTGGCGGCAGCTATCAGGTGAGCCAAGATGGGTGCATACAAGCACATCCAGGAGCTGTGGAGGAAGCAGCAGTCTGATGGAATGCACTTTCTTCTGAGGGTCCACTGCTGGCAGTACCATCAGCTCTCTGCCCTCCACAGGGCTCCTTGCCCCACCTGGCTGGATAAAGCACACAGACTGGGATGCAAAGGTTATGTCACATATAGGATTTATATGTGCCATGGTGGCCTCAAACGCCCAGTTCCTAAGGGTGCAACCTATGGCAAGCCTGTGCATCGTGGTGTTAACCAGTTAAAGTTTGCTGGAAGCCTTCAGTCTGTTGCTCAGGAGCCAGCTGCATGCCATAGTGGGGCTCTAAGAGTCCTGAATTCTTACTGGGTTGGTGAAGATTCGATGTACAAATTTTTTGAGGTTACCCTCATTTATCCATTCCATAAAGCTATCAGAAGAACTCCTGACAACCAGTGGATCATCCAACCAGTCCACTAGCACAGAGACACATGCTGGCTAACATCCGCAGGCCACTTGGAAAGGGCCAGAAGGGCCACCACACTATTGGTGGTTCTCTCTGTGCAGCTTGGAGCAGGAGCAATACTCTCCAGCTCCACCACCAATATAAGCAATGTTTGTAAAATTCATAACCTGATAAACAATTTAGGATGGAAAAAAAATAAATAAATCCAAGAAATGTGATAGTTTTATATTGAAGCAGTTGTTTTATAAAATATTCATGAGCAAAGACACTTTTTTTTTTTTTAAGTGGAGGCAACTTGCTGAAGAAGAATTTGAAAGGATCCTTTAACATACACAAATAGATCAAATTGAAATTACCTGGAAAATAAACAGACTCCAAGAAGCACACACCTATGGTTATTTTGAAGATAAGATAGAAATACACAATTAAACAAAAAGATTTATTTCATCTTTAAATTTATAGGAATAGTCTTTTCATAGATATATACTTAAAGTGAACAAAATTGCCCAAAAAGATTTGAAATGTGGTTACTTCTAGTTAACATAATTATGAAATCCTAAGAATTTTGCCACCATGTGTGAGAATAATTAATACTGATAGACTGGAGATAATGCCAATTCCAAATCTTTGCATTGTCAAAGGGGGAAAAGCTACCATAATGTGTGAGAAACTGAAACAGCACATAAAAACATATCTTTTACCCAGAAGAGTTTCAATTAAGGTAAAAATCAGTATTTTAAATTAGTAAATAATAAGTGGAAAAATTTATAACATATTCAAAATGGCATTTAGTGAACTACTTCTATCTATCTTGGTCCCCATGACCAGAATAGGTATAGATGTAACTTAGTTATCCACTAATATTTGTGCAAAGTTAAACATGTAAATTGGATAACAAATTATCTGATCAATTAAAACAGTCATTATTATTTGGAAAACTAAATATTTGACCATAATGAATATCTTAATTATTTTGACATGTGAAACACATAATGTAATTATTTTATATGAAGTTACTTTTGAAATTCCCCTACACTTTATATTTAATAAACTGATTTATAAGAACAGTGACTTTGTTCTTTTTAAAAATGAATTTTGACCTAAAAATTAAAAAAATTCTGATCTACAGGTCATTATTGCCATCTGCTGGTTATGTGGTTTAAGTGCATTTTTCATAATAATCCATAGCTTTACTAAAAGGCAAACAGTTTTAGACATATGTGACTGGATTAGAAATCTCTATCTGAAAAAAAAAAAATTGCTAAATCATGAAGCAACTCCACTTCAAAAAGGATAAGATAATGCAAGAATATATTGCATTATATCAAGTTATAATGTGCTATTTTAATTGCCAGTTCATCACAGAGTAAGTATAAAGCATACTGGTTTAAGCTATCACCATTAATTAGCATGTAGTAAAATGTAACCCTAACAACAGTCCAGTTACAATAACTAAGTCAAAATAAGTGACAACTGTTAGTGAAGTTGTCTATTAATTTCCTTATAAAACATCCATGATTCTATTCAACTGTGAATAAAATTGTCATGAGTTTCTTCTCATACACAAATTTACTTGTCGCCTTAATAAGACAATGTACAATGTATAATTATTTACTAAACTCTCAGTTTTATCAGTTAACTAATGAACCTAAAATATGTTCAATGTTCAATGTTAGAACATATAGCTTGACTGCAAAAAATCCAGGTGAGCAAAAAATGACTGGGAAATAATACTCACAGTGCATTGTAGGACAGCCAATCTAGAATTTGATAAAGGGACATTTGTTTATTAAGCATGTGCTATGTTTTATGTTCTTTACAAGCATTACTTTATTCAATCACATCATCCAGTAAGACAGACACAATTTTCATCATTTTTCAGATGAAGAAATTCATCCTAGAATGGATAAATTACTAGTTCATTGTCACACTGGTGATCTTTCTATGCGTCCTCTATATAAAAGATTTATAGGGGTGCACGGCAGATAGTTAATCTTGTGTTTACTATATGTATGAATCATAAAATATATCCTGCCTCTTTTTCCTTTAATATTATAACATGACTATTTCCCTATATCATTAAATATTTATTCAAAATGACTTCAATGCTGTAATGCTTCAATACATAAATATTTCATAACTTAATTTTTAACATTGAGGCTATTTCTATTTTTTCACTGATACAAATAAACGTTCTTCTAAAAAGATCAATTTTCAAGTGGTAAAATGATCAGATTTGTACTTTCCATGGCTAGATCAGAGGTAAGAACATGTTTTATTGAGTGACCCAGAAGGCAATTGGAAACTCCAGGAAAAAACAGATTGACCAAAAAAGGAAACATAATAATTGCACTCCACTTACTTTTCCAAAAAATATTAAAATACTTGTGTTAAAAATAAGTTGCTTTGAGTTTGCATATTCATCCAATAATATACTTTTATCAGCAACCCATAAATTCCTTATATCTGTCCCATATCAGTATTGAACAAATAGAATTTATTGGCTGTTAAAACTTGGGCATATTACCACATTCTTACTCTTGAATCTCTTAGTTTTCTCATAGTTATTATATGAATTAAGTGAGAAAACATTTTAAGCACTAAACACACAGTGCCAGGAAAAGCTTCTTGAGAAAAAAATCTTGCAACACAAATAGTAATAGCACTTATTAAATACAAATGAATGACAAGATGAATAGTACTGACAGTTGAGTGCTCTAGAGAAAGCATAATTAATTTGTGCTGGAGAAAGGAGCACAGAAGGTGATGGAATTCAAATGGTTTGGGAGAAAAGGATGGAAAGGGCACAGGATGGCTTCTCAGTCTGAGTAAAAGAATATAGTAATTATGGAGTCTCACTTTGGCATGGACTTCACTTTGAATGACTGGGATGGAAGATTTATGTCCAGTGAAGTAAGAAATTAAAGTGAAAAAGGGTAGATTGGGGCAGATTATTGAGGGCCCTCATTAATAAGTCAAAAAGTTTACACTTTACTTGTGGATTTTGGGTACCTAGGAACATTTTTGAGCTGTGTTGTGTCAGGAAAATTAACCTGGCCACCAAGGGCATAGTTTAGACAGGGAGATAAGTTTAGGGCGTTCAATCGGATGAGAGGCAAAGTAGTGTTGACTTCATCAGTACAGCCCGTGACAGAGGACATGGAAAACATCACTGGCCCCTACTGTGGCCTCCTGGAGGACTGCGTGATGACTGTGGGGCTAACTGGTCCTTAGTTGGCCTTAGTTGGTCCTGAGGCGTGTCTAGTTTAGGAAAGCGCTGAGCCTTAAAGGCTCAGGAATTCCAGGAACCTTGTTGGCTCACATTTAATTTTTCACGACTGCGAAACCGCAATGCCAATGAGTGTCAACCTGAAGCTTTGCGATTGGAGCCACCGGACTCAGACTGGCTCTGCCACGTGTTGTCCGTGGCCTTGGCCCATCCCCTCTGTGGTGCGAAATGAAAGCCCGACACGGCGTGGTCCTGGTAAGAGGTTCCTAGGGTGTCCACGGGCTTCCCCACTAGCTCTCTTTCTACAGCCATTTCTTTTAACTGAGCTCTCCTTCCTCTTTGATACCTCATTAATGAATGACTAACCTTTTGGTAAAAATATCAAAGCTAAATCGGAATTCGAAAGAAGTAATTAAATGACCGGAAGTTCTTCAGACTGGCCCACCAGCAAGGTGGCGGCCCGAGGCCGTGCGCAGCGAGGTACCGCGCGCACCGCAGGGGGGCGTGAGCAGCGCGCGTGAGCTGGCGCGCAGGGGTTGCGCGCGCAGGCGGGCGGACCGCGCGGCCCCCCCAGCCATGTTTCGCGGTCGCCATGACGACCGGGCGTCCCGCAACGGCGGCGAGGACGAGTCGTTGAGTCTGTGAGGAGAGCCAAGCCCCTCCAGACCTCGCCTGACTCTTCTGGGCCGCGCGGGAGAGTGACCCAGCTCTATCTGAACGGGGACTATGAGAAAATGGTCGGGCAAACGAGGAGTAAGCTCAAAGAAGCGGCTCCAGAGCCGAGTCAGTCTTCCCGAGCCATGCAGTCCAAGCGGCGGCGCCGGGCCACCGGAGCCGGGGAGCCGGAGATGGAGGAGGAGCCGCAGAAGGAGGCGGAAAAGCCGGAGCTGCCTCCTCAGCCTCCGCCCGCAGGCCGCGGGAACTTGCCTGGGGGAGCCCGGGACTACTCTCCGCGGAGGATGCGAAATCTGAACGCGCACGATTACTTGCAACTGGAGGTGGTCGCCAGGACTCTCTTTCTTGGCCGCTTCCAGTTCCTCCACTTTCTTCTAGAGCAGCTCCGCGAAAAGGTGCACATATTGCAGATGCGCCGTTTCTCCAGCAGGACCACTTTCGGCATAGGTGAGCGGAGTCGGCCGGGGGAGCCCTCGGAGGAGCCCGAAGGCGCGCCCCGCCCCGCGCCGCTCTAGCCAGCGCCCTGGAGCCCACCGTGCAGTGACCCGCAGACCCTTTCCCCTTGAGTTTCAAGGTTTTAAGTGGTTTTCGGTCTGGAAGATCAATTTGACAAGGAAGCGTTTGCGGGTGCCTAGCAGCAACATTGTCTCAGACAAGGATCACTAACTTCCTTAGTTATTGCCTTAAAACTTTTTAAACAATTTTCTGACACAGTGGTCAAAATGTTATCTTTATCTGGGCTGCCAGTTAATTTCAGTTTTTAACAATAATTGGCCAACCCTTGAGGGACAGACCTTATGTTCCTTGACACCCTAATAAAGCAAAATAAAGTTTTTATAATTGATATCATTAATAATACAAATAGGATCAAAGTAGGCCATGTGTTGCCCCATGTTGCTACCCATTTACTTCCATCTTGCTGTGGAGCTTCAAAGCCTAAAGTTGTGGGGTTTTTCTTAATTTAAGGGCTTGAAAGGTTTTTCTTCTTCCACTTACACCCCTCATTTATTTTCTTTAGCCTTAAAAGGGAACTTAAATGTTGTTGCTATTAAAATTTTAGTTTTGAGCCTTTTCCTTGGTCAGACTGGTTGCTGATAAGAACTGAAAGATAGATAAATGTCTCTTACTGTAATTTATTGCATTTTTTCTCCACTATGAGTTGACTGTTGCTGTCAACTATTTTTTTCTCCATCATGAGTTGACTGTTGCTTGTAGAGTAAGTTCCTACACTTGGAGTGTTAATAATACTTGAGAAATAATAGGTGTTCACATTTAGATTTTATCAGATTTCTAATTATGCATACAGACATACCCAACATCCAAAATCAACATGGTTTTGGAAACCAAGCTATGGCAAAAACAAGCTCCAGTGCACTAGCTCTTGACACATTGGAGGCCCTGGAGAGTTGGGTGAAATAATGACTGGGTGTTCAGAAGAGTGAATAAATATTTTAGGGGGAGAAGTGACATCAGAGAAGATTTCTAGAAAAAGGTAGGATTCAAATTGTGACAAAGGCTAATGTTTAGATGTATGCATATGAAAACAAGTATGAAGTTAAACATGAACAGTTATAGAAGAAAACATGAAAGCAAAGTTAGGCTGAAATGAAGGGCATGAAAAGAAGAGGGAATAGAAAGTAAATTGAGAGGGTGGACTGGGATTAGCTGTGGAGAGTTTAATTCAAGGCTAGGTGTAAAGCACTTGAACTTAATTCCATAGGAAGGCATTGATTGATTGATTCCTTCTTTAAAAAATGTTTAATGAGATAAAGTCCTATGTATAGCATAAAGTTAACCATTTTAAAGTGAAAATTCAGTGGCACCAAATGATTGTTAAATAGGAGAGTAACATGATCAAACCTGTGCTTCAGAGAGATTATTTCAGCAAGATGGACTTGTGCTTCAGAGAGATTATTTCAGTAAGATGGACTGAGAGAGGCAGCTAGAAGAAGAGTTGGAAAACTATTATTGGAATCCAGGTAATAATGGTCTTAAAGAGGGTAGCCACAAAAGGAATGGAGAGCATAAGACAAGGTGAGAGTTGATGAAGATAGATTGATAAGTAGGTGGTGTGGTGAAGGAAAAGGGGAGCAGAGAGGGAGAAAGTTCAGGAATGAAGGTCGTAAATTTGGGAGTTATCCGTGTTGTGGAAGTGATAGTTGTACCTTTAAGATTGAGTGCAATTGCCAAGGGATACCAATGTGAAGAGAGAAAAGTGTGCAAAGTAAAGATATTTGGGGAAGACTTTCAAAATTTAGTTTTAAGAAATGAGAGGAAAAGGAAAAACAAGCATATACAGAGTGGTCAGAAAAATAGAACAACTGAGAGAGTTGATATTACGAAAGATATGAGGGAAAGAGATCTAAGAATCTGACCAAATGCTATAGAAAGATTGTAAACCACAAGAATTGAAGGCTATTGACTGATAACTGAAAGCTCGTTGGTCATTTTAAAGATTTATGGAAACTTAGAAGAAGTTGACCAAGAATCTTGTCATTTAATGGGAGAGAGAGAAATGGGGGAGGGGAGTGGTTTATCTTGCACAGTTTGAAGGGTTGTCAGATCACAGGAAGTGTTTTAATGTCTGGGAGAAGCAAAGGCTGAATTAAAGAATCGAGAGAGAGAGAGAGAGAGAGAGAGAGAGAGAGAGAGAGAGAGAGAAATTGAAGTTCGAACAAGGATAATCAATGGGGCAAAGTCTCTGCAGATTTGGGAGGAATAGAATTTAAGGCACAAATTTGAGAGGCTAATTGTGGAAAAAGGGGATGATTCCTTTTCTCAGGTAGAAGTGTGTAGAAAAGCAGGATTAACACAGAGAGAAATGCTTAAAGAAATGTTGAAGTGGACATAAAAGTAGTTGGACGTGCTGGTGTCTATTGGTCACTGTTTTGTTGCAGGACAGCAGATTCAAACCAATAGACTCTCACCAAAAGTTATAGGGGGAGGAATTTTATTTCCCTATGGGGAAACTCAGCAGGCCATCAGCCTCAAAGCACTGATAGCCACCACCACCCACAACATCATTCCCACAAAGCCCTTTTAATACAATTTTAGTTCAGTTACAGTTACAGAGTTACAGTTATAGATGTTAGGCCATGTGGAAAGTTTTTATCTAGCAGGCAAAAAATCATGAAGAGTTAATGATTTTATTTCTCAAGAAACCAGAGTGCTATTGTTTGTTACATAGTTTCTTTCAAGGTTATTTCTGGGGTAGTGTTGTAAAGGTTTTTTTTGTTTGTTTTTTGGTTTGGTTTTTGTCTTTGGAGGCTGGGTTCTTCAGCTGTCTGCTGCATTTTCAGGACTACCAGGAAGTGTAAAATTTATTTCTTCTTCCTCATTCCTCTGTTTGAGACCCCATTAATCATATATGGGGTCTTATACCATTCATTATCTGGATCTATGACTATTTGATGATAACATTGAGCCAGGAACACTTTGCCTGCATTCTTTTTTATCACAACTGTAGACAGTATGCTTTTGAGAAATTGAACAAAGATAGGTAATAGGCAAGGCAAAAGTGAACATTCTCTGATTATAAAGAGAAAACTTATAATCATAGTTTTAAATCTTCTTAGTTTAGAAAACTGAATCAAGAATCTGGGTTAAACTCATTTTACATTTGTACAGGTACATGAGCTATTTTAGTTACCTTTTTAGTTATATCTTCAATTATTTGTCTTTCATCATCAATCTGTAAGCAACAGTTAGTTACATTGAATTTTCTACACATTCTTCTTTCAGCTGCCAGAAAGTAGTCTAAGGCCAATTTTGATTAGTAACATTTCTCATTTGGGTTTCTTCGTGGGTTAGGAGGGCTAAGACTTTGCTGGTTTCATTTGTTATTATTTTTAATACTGCTTGTAATCGGATAATTCGATTTAATATGTATATTGGGGTTCTGTACCTTCATGACCTATCCTCAGCCCAGGTGGCTGGACCATAATATTGAATTATTCACTTGGGAGGCCATTCATTGTTACTTTAATCTCTTATTACCACATCACGTTTTTGTCTTTCCAGTTCAGAAGAAGCATAAACTGGGAAACTTAACAGTTTTTCAGTCTCTAGAAGCAGTAGGAAGAAGGAAGGTTTGAACATACCTATTATACAACTTACATACCATCTATCAGGAAGCTGAATATAGCTTGGTGTTCAGAGATCTAGTAGAGGCCAAGTGGAGCTAACGCAGTTGATTCTGATCCCCGGATAGTCCCAAGCTGCTTTGAGCTTTGGAAATCTATTCAGGAGGTTTAGTTAAGTTATGTTTTGCTCTACCAGTTAATGTTGTTACATTTTTAGGCTTAGACATGATAGCTTCCTTACTGGGATGGCAAAGTTGCTTTCTTCTTTGGCTAAACAGTATTGACCTATGATGGACATTTTTAGTGTCCATCTATATTCAAAGATTGAGCATTATTTTCTGCCAGGTGGAAGAACACGTTTTAGTTTTACGAGGAAGGTCTGGAACAGGTTGTTGTAATTTATTATAGAAAGCTTGGTACCTAGGTTTTGAGGTTTTTTGTTGTTGTTGTTTTTTTTTTGACCATTTTACTTTTATTTATTTTTTTTACTTTTTAAAATAAATTTTATTGTGTATATTTGAGGTTTACAACTTTTTTTATTAAGTCTTTTGTACATAGATCATAAATATATTTATGCATTTTCAGTGTATTGATTATTTGTACAAATTGGAGTGCTTACATCATACTAATCAGCATAGTTTTCATCTCATTTACCCAATTATAACTTTAGGACATTTGTGTTCTACACGTGATAGAACCAACTTGTACTTGCAATGTGCTCCATAGTTGTGGTCCACCTACTATCCCTCCCACCTCCTCCCCATCCCTCGCCCTCCCCTTCCCGCCTTCATCGTAGACTAAATTTGTGTTTAATTTTTACTATGCAAGTGTGAGTTATTATAAATTGGTTTCACAGTAGTAATGAGTACCTTGGATACTTTTTTTTCCATTCCTGAGATACTTTACTAAGAAGAATATTTTCCAGCTTCATCCATGTAAACATAAAGGAGGTAAAGTCTTCATTTTTTTTTACTGCTGCATAATATTCCATGCTATACTTATACCACAATTTATTAATCCTTTCATGGGTCGATGGGCACTTGGGCTTCTTCTAGGACTTTGCAATTATGAATTGAGCTGCAGTGAACAATCTGGTGCAAATATCTTTATTGCCAAATGATTTTTGGTCCTTTGGATATACACCTAGAAGAGGAATTGCAGGATCAAACGGCAGGTTTACATTTAGATCCCTGAGTGTTCTCCAAACTTCCTTCCAAAAGGAACATACTAGCTTGCATTCCCACCAGCAGTGCAGAAGTGTTTTCTTTTCTCCACATCCACGCAACATCTGTAGTTTTGGGATTTTGTGATGTGGGCTACTCTTAACTGGAGTTAGATGGTATCTCAGAGTGATTTTGGTTTGCATTTCTCTGATGATTAAAGATGATTACCATTTTTTCATGTGTCTGTAGGCCATGTGCCTGTCTTCTTCAGAGAAGCTTCTGTTCATGTCTCTTGCCCACGATGAATGGGATCACTTGCTTTTTTCTTAGTAATAAGTTTGAGTTCTCTGTGGATTCTGGTTATTAGACCTTTGTCGGTAGTAGAACTTGCAAAAATCCTCTCCCATTTTGAGGGCTGTCTATTTGCTTTACTTAGTGTGTTCTTGACAGTGCAGAAGCTTTTTAATTTGATCAGATCCCAGTAATGTATTTTTTATGTTGCTTCAATTGCCTGAAGTGTCTTCCTCATGAAGTATTCTCCCAAGCCAATGTTCTTAAGCATTTCCCCTGCACTCTAAGAATATTTATAGTTTCATATCTTAAGTTTAAGTCCTTTAACAAGTGAGAGTCAATTTTTGTTAAAGGAGAAAGGTGTGGGTCCAGTTTCAGTCTTCTGCAAGTTGCCAGCCAATTCATCCAGCACCATTTACTGAATAGAGAATCTTTCTCCCCATTTATATTTTTAATAGGCTTATCGAAAATCAAATGATGATAAGTGTCTGGGTTCACCTCTTGGTCTTCAATTCTGTTCCATACATCTACCTCTCTATTTTTGTGCCAGTACCGTGCTGTTTTGATCACTATCAATTTATAATATAGTCTGAAGTCTGGAAGCATGATTCCTCCCAATTTGTTTTTATTTCTGAGTAATGTCTTGGCTGTTTGAGGTTTTTTTATGTTTCCATATAAAACAAAGTACTAATTTTTCCAGGTCTTTAAAATATGAGAGAGGTGTTTTAATAGGGATCGTGTTAAATCTGTAAATTGCTTTAGGTAGTGTAGCCATTTTAACAATGTTGATTCTTCCCAGCCATGAGCATGGTATATTTTTCCATTTGTTAACATCTTCAGCTATTTTTTTTTTTCTCAGAGTTTCATAGTTCTCTTTATAGCGATCTTTCATGTCCTTAGTTAGATACATTCCAAGATATTTCA